>JAVLUZ010000160.1:13242277-13425545 GCA_036768485.1 Mermis nigrescens
AGTGATCGGACCGAGGCCTCGGCCTCGGCAAGCCTTCGGCGTTTTTTGGCGCCTGGCCTGGCGCGCCGAGGGCGAAGCTGAAAAAGTGCCGAGGCGCCGAGGGTTAAAATCAAATTTGAATAAGTTTAATATGTCCGTTGAATATTAACTCATTTGGAAATGCATCTGCAGTACAAAAGGCTATTTTTTACCTATAGACTTTTCTTGCGGTTTCAGTCGCGTACCCAGTTACACAAAGTTACATACAGCTGCGCGCCAACTTATTATTCATGTGATGACTAAGTTTTAATTCTCATGCTTGCTACATGGATCGGAAAACACATTCCCGAAGGGAAGGGGTGAGGGAGGTTTATTACCCCCCTCTCAGGGTACAAGACTCAAGTCACTGTCAGACGATTTTTGGTGAAAACCTTTTGAATATTTTTGAACCTAATTTTTACTAAGGCAAAAGTTCAGCTAACTATTAGAATTTCCCGAAGTGATACAGTATTTTTGAATGTAAGCAAGAGTAAATAGACAAACTGTCACTATAAAACATGCATGTAACAGCTTATAATTTTCGGGAGGCTCCTTGGCATACATGTAACGGCTAGAAATTTCGGATGGAGGATTAGCGACTCTGATTCTATGTCAAAAATGGACGCAAACAATACCGATATATTTCTCGTATAAGAGCCTGAAATGAAGACAAAAAAGCTTCTTGCTTCTGCAAAATTCCCTTCACAATTGCAGCATTGAGTACGTCGAGAAACGTCCATAATTTTTGTCTATCAGCGGGTCTCGCGGATTGATGCAGAGTATGACCACTATGGTTGGAAAAGGGGGTCAGCCAGCCTGGGAGGTCAAAAATTGAGCTTTTTTACCCAAAAAATGACAACAATGATTGTTATAAACGCTAAAACAGTGTTAAAACTACATTACACAGTTTTTGGTCAATTTAAGGCACTTTTAAAGAGAATTTTCAAATTTCAACCATTTTTGTCCTTCATTTTGCCGCACTTTCCCAAGAAAATTATCCATTCTACCGGCTACGCTCGTAATAAAACTCGTACCTACTTTAAGAACTAAAATTGGAGCACCTCGAATATGTCCGGCATATGTACATACATGTATATAAAAGAGGGGATGGGGGATACCCAGCGTTTTTTTTGTACAAGGTCCGTTTGTACATGTACAAAGATGGTCCCTAAAAGTCTTTGTACATTTTGTACAAGCAAATTTTTGTGTGCTATAATATAGTAAAGTAGCGATTCTAGTGTGGGAAAACAGGGTTTTCGATCTTTGGTAGTGTATTTTAGCTAATTTTTGGGTTTATGACGCCAAAAATTACTAAAAATAGTCACAAAACGGCGCGAAGCGCCGAAAAATTTGTTATTTTTTCATTCTAAATGCAAATTCTGCCATTTTAAAGATATGTAGGACAATGAATTATTCATTTCGGTGCGAAGCGCCGAAATATTTCGGGAATTTTCTACCTTTTTACAGTTTTTGTTTCCGCAAAAATATTTGCAGCATTTTGTATACACAAATTTTTGGGTACTAATATATGGTACAGTAGCGATTTTAGTGTGGTAAAAACAGAGTTGTTCGACTTTTGGTAGAGTATTTTAGCTAATTTCTGGGTCTTTAAGGGCAAAAATCACTAAGAATTGTCTTAAAACGGCGCGAAGCGCCGAAAAATCCGACATTTTTCCTTTTGAAATGCAATTTCTGCTATTATAAGGTTATATAGAACACATTACTCATTTTTGGCGCGAAGCGCCGAAAATTTTCGCGAATTTCAGACCTTTTTTGCAATTTTTGTCTTCCCAAAAATCTTTGTACATGTACATAGACGGTCCCGAAAAGTCTTTGTACATCGAGAAAAATCTTTGCCGAGTACAAAAAAACACTGGGGATACTCCACCCAAAGTTGGTCGTCCCCCATTCCCCCAGAACTATCGAAAAAATTTGCATTTCATGGCGAAAAATTCGCATCATGCCATCCATACATTCATTTTTTACTATATTTCAGGTAATCTAATCGAACATTTCTGACTTATTTCCAAATTTTTTCATGTTTCATGCTCTACAAAGATAGAGGCATCGTCATAAACACTGTTATCTTTTTTTGTACGAGCCTCTTTGTACATGTACAAAAATCTACGGAAAAGTCTTTGTACGAGCGAAAATTCTTTTGTACATATAACGTATAGATATGCAATTGAATGTACACATTTTTACATACTACTAGATTGTTATCCGTGACCCGCACGCTTCGCAAAAGGTGCAACTTTGTCCTAAATTCAGCTGGTTATATTACTTCGGCCCGAAACGCCAAAATTTTCATGAGTCTTAGGTTGCAATTACACATAAAATTCGACTCAGCAAGTTAAAATGACTTGTGTTACACAATTATAAATAATAAGCGGTTGCAATGTGCTGACTGAATCTCATAATAGACACCAATTTGCTTATAAATTTAATGCAACGCAAAGATAAAAGCGTCAATTTTATCTTCAAACGGCAGAAAACAGTGCAAAGTAGTTTAATAGTTCTTTTTTCTGCATAAAATCTTTATAAAACAGTGGAAATAGACGTAAAAGATGCTTCAATCTGTACAAAGATGCTTACAGATAGATTTTTGAGTGTTAAATGCCCGCGCTTAGAGCTAAATAGAATGTAATTATGATACTCGGCGCGAAGCGCCGAAAATTTTTAGAAATTTTGCTGAAAAATACTCCAAAAAACGTTAAAATTACTAATACTTTGCCCCAAAAAGTCTTTGTACATTGTACAAAGATGGCTCCAAAAATCTTTGTACGAGCCTCAAAATCTTCGTCTCGTACAAAAAAACAGTGGTCATAAAAGTCAAAAAATGGTATTTTTGAAGCGTATCTACTATTTTTGAGCTCAAAAAGGCACTTTAAAACTTCCCTCCCCAGAATTCCCATGCCGTACATGTCTGTTATTTAGTCTAATATAAATAAAATTAGAAAAATTATTATAAATATATAAAGTAAAATCAAAATAATAAATTATTATGAATAAATTTAATCGTACTAAATTTAAGTGAGTGGAGCCAGGCACGTAGCTGTGGGGTGGAATGTGTGGTCCGAACCCATCCCCCAGAATTCAGGAAAATCGGAAAAATAGGACTTTTTAAACGTTATTTTGTGCTATTCTTGGCCTTTTTGGGCTTAGTCCCCCAAAAATTGGTGTCAGTCCTCCCAAAATAGGACGGCCAGCTACGTGCCTGAGTGGAGCGAAAAGTTTGAAGAATAATGAACGAAGTAATCACAACCAAAAGAGGAAGAATCAATTTTAATTATTCACCCCTCCCCATAATTGGCAATTTTTCGAAAGTTTCAAAAAATTTGCTAAAAACTCGTAGAAAAGGTGCTTTTTTATGTGTTTTAGCTATCTACGTGCTCAAAAGCGTCAACATTTCGGCGTTTCGCACAATATACTCAGGTTTTGACTAGAGCTGCACTGGTACCTCATTTTCAGCCACATGTATATATAACTAAACAAAGTAGATAGGAACTGACTCTGATCCGCCTATGCATACACATTAACACATGTAAGAAGTTTCTCCCAGAGTATTTAACTTGAGATAAGCACTCATGTACTGGTAAATGCATGAATTAATTCCTTAATTGTAGCCGAAGATTCCTTGACTTGATCATATATAAATAAATATCCGCTGATTAGCGATTTTACGTTGAATTTTAGTCGCTCTGGAATTATACTCGTATCGTATGTGTGTGTTCGTAAAATATGCTACCGTTATATAGTGCAAAAATGTCATTGGAATCTATGTAGCTTCGATCTGGGGCAAAACTAACGAAAGGGTTTTCTTGAAATACTAGAATGTCTTGCAATTTTGCGATTCTCGATCCTTTCTTCATGTTTTTCTTGTATTTCTGTGTGAATATCGACTGATGTATTCGTATCTACATATTTTTCGATCTTAGGCGTCTTTCGTCTTGAGCACATAAACCTGTAGCTCTTTGTCTTACCTAAAATCGTTTTTTGCAGTGAATTAATAGGTGAATATTATTTTATCTAGAACGCTTTGTTGAATTCATTTTAGTGTGAATGAGAACAGCTTCACCTACAGGAAAAACAAGGAAGGATCAAAAAATGAGTCAAAAAATTTATATGATTGCTTTGGAAAGTGAATGACCAGAGGAGATAAAGATGATTAAAAGGAATAAGGAATCAATAAAAACGTTCTTCAATCTACCCAGTCAGACCTGCGAATTTAAAGACAAGCACGATGAGTCAAAGAAGGTAAAAACCGAGAAAAAATCAAGAAAAACATAAAGAATAAATTGAGCCAAAGCCTGCAGACACACTTTCATCGTTATTTGCCCAAGTACAATTGGTTCTGAAAGGGATTGTCTTTTAACTTGAACACACAAAAATCATAAAAAAGTACCGCCGGTACCAGGGTAGTCACGGCACCTGTACCTATACCCTGGTACCGGCGCCGGTACCCGGTGCAGCTCTAGTTTTGACTATATTTTGTTTAATTTATCCGACTTTTTTGATTTCTTTTGAAAATTGTTTCATGTTTTTATGCTCTAGAAAGATTAAGCATCGTCATATACGCCGAAAAAACAATGTTTTTGATGCGTACCCACCATTTTTTGGCCCAAAAATGGCACTTGAAAAATTTCGCCCCCCCCCCCCTCAGAATTTCACTGCTGTGCATGTCTGCTACCTGCTTCCAAAAAAATTCCAAAAAGAGCTTAGGAAAGTTAATTCATGAAAGGAGTGATCTCGTCGACCAGAAAATGATCTTAAATTTTTGGCAGAAGTCTAAAAATGGCCTAAAGCGCCCGTTTTGCCCTAAAATCGGGAAGGGAACAAAATAATCAGCCTCTGAAGAATGACAGGACGACTGACTTTGGGTGAGATAAACCAAAAATGTTTTCTATGGTGACCTTTCTGCACTCGAAAAAGATGGATAGTTACAGTCAAAAGCAACATTTTTCGGGCTTTATAACGACGCTTTTTCGTTCTAGGAGGTAAACACATTTAAAATTTTTCAGGACAAATACAGAGAAATTGAACTTATTAGAGGTCAAAAATGGCTGTTTGATGCTAAGCGCTAAAAAATAGTAGGTACCTACTTTTAAACCCAAAAGTCGCTAAGAACATTTCATACAGATCATATTCTACCAAAAATTTTTGATCCCCCCCCCGATTTTTAGAAAAAAATCGAATTTTTTTTGGCCGTTTTCAGGCGTCTTCGGCCAAAACTTGGAGGTCATTTACCCCCCCCACCCTCATGAATGGCCGAGACCCCCAGCCCCCAAATTTCGAAGCAGTTACACGTATAGATGGAGGATCCGCTACCCAAAGTCTGACGTCATTTATCCCCTCAAAGTCAGAAAATTTCTGACCCCCCCGATTTTAGGGAAAAAATCGAATATTTCGGCCGTTTTTGGCCAAAAGTTGGTGGTCGTTAAACCCCCCCCCGCAATTTCGAGCCGTTACATATATGGGGAGGAGTGTTTAAAATTTTCTCGCGACGGCCATTTTTAGAGGAGGGTTTAGATGACCTTTAACTTTTGACCAGAAACGAGAAAAATACATAAAGATACATAAAAATGGCCAAACACGAAAGTTTTTAACAAAAAGGAGAGGTCAAAAATTAAAAACTTTCTAAACTTTAGGGGGATGGGGGGCAGCCAACTTTCGTAGGGGGATTCCCCCTTACCCTATATATGTACGACTTGAACTGAGTAATTTACTAAAATTTACGTGAAAAGACGGGCAAATGCGTATAAGTTTTTCCAGACTACGCCAATTAAACTCATTCAAGTGTCTACGAATTACGCTGAGGGCCAAGATTGCAATGTCTTCGGGCAAATCGCCCGATCGGCCCTTCATCAGTAGTCTCAGCGCAATTCGGTCAGCAAAATCGGATTTTCGCCGCAGCAATACCGAACCGGCTTCCCATGGATTTCCCAAAGAAATAAGGCACTTAGCAACAAAAAGAATAACTTCATTCCAATATGTATAATTTTGAGTGAAAACTAAATTATCTGTAAACTTAATTATGTAAGAACGAAAGAATCACAAAATGATAGCACAGCGAGGTACATATGTAAAGTGCAGGGACTAAAGAAGATGAAAAACGATTATGTACCGAATATTTAGAATGAGCCAAAGTCATACATGATCTTTGGGGAAGGGGGCATACATGTAACGGCTCCAAATTGGGGGTTCCCGGTATATTTTAGGGTGGGGGTTAATGATCACCAATTTTTGGCCAAAAATGCTTAGAAACGGCCAAAAAATTCGATTTTTTCTGACTTAGGGGGAAGTCGGACTTTGGGTTGGGAGATCGATCCTCCATCCCCCTCTTACGTGTATAAATGTTGGGATTTTCACCCCTTAGAAAAGTTTTCACTATCAGAAAATTATTTCAGCCATGAATGGGCAGCACCAAAATTCTAGAGGGTGCAAGATTTTTCAAAGGTCAAAAAATTGTCTTAAGAATGGTGGTATGGCGGAAAAAACACCATTTTTTAACGTTTCTCATCGAGCACTATCTATTGGCATCAAAAATTGCGAAAAAAACAGAAAACATTCTCAAAAATAGAATTCTGGAAAGGTTATTTTGGCTTCTGTGGTAGGAGATTCGGCGTTCTGGGGGTGCATACCCCCACGCCCACGTGTGATTTCAACCCCCTCCCACAAAATTCAGAAAAACATCGCAGGAAAGTTGCTGTTTTAAGCGTTTTCAGCCATCTGCTTGCTCAAGTGCCAAATTTTCACCACACACTCATTTTTCGTATATACTTATATTGCTTCAATTTATTCGATTTTTTCAAACATTTTAAAATGTTTTTATGCTCTAGAAAGATAGAGCATCGCCAGAAACGCCGAACAATGATGTTTTTAATGCGATGTACCTACCATTTTTGAGCCAAGAAAACATTTTAAAATTCCTCCTGAAATTCCCAAGCTGTGCATGTCTGGCCAGAGCCGTATAGAAACCGCAGTAAAGATATATGAAAGATCGTGAAGGATCCTTCAAAATTTCATTTCAATGCAGATGCATTGCATGTCATTTTAGAGTCCCCTTCAATGTACAGACGACAGCTGATATCTAAAAACCCTACGACGACAAAAAGTAAATCATGGACAATATGTATGTTTAAACAACCGAAATGGTAAAAATAGCATATAAAACGTTATTTTTGAGGTAATATCGCACTTTAAGTCCATGTTGACTGCATAATATGACTTTTACCACTAAAAAATACAGAAATTGATCAATTCCGGTTGCTTTTCGAGTAAACAGTACATAAAAGTACTGATCCGGCGCGCCCAAAAATTTCCCGCATTTTTACTGCTTTTGATCTCCAAAATTATGCAAAAAAACGTTCCGTCAGCTCAAAATCGCCGGACAGCACCTATCTGGCTGACCCTTCAGCGAGAGGTAATACTCCCCCACCCCTGTATGCATGTATGCCCGAAATGGAAAATATCTTAATTAATTTTTCACAAGAGTCCGCCAAAAGGATATATTAATAATTTTCGAAATCTACTAAAAGGACTGCTAAAATCGTTTTTAGCATACTTTTGAGCAACAAATACTGTTTTTTGTACGGCAGAAAACGACAGAAAACAGTGCAAAGTTGTTTAATAGTTCTTTTTTCTGCATAAATAAAATCTTTATAAAACAGTATAAATAGATGTAAAAGATGCTTAAATCTGTACAAAGATGCTTAAAGATAGATTTTGGAGTGTTTAATGCTAGCGCATGGAGTTGAATACAATGTAATTATGATATTCGGCGCGAAGCACCTAACATCTCTGAAATTTTGCTAAAAAATACATAAAATAGTGTTAAAATTACTATTACTTTGCCCCAAAAATCTTTGTACGTTGTACAAAGATGGCTCTGAAAATCTTTGTACGAGCCTCAAAATCTTTGTCTCGTGCAAAAAAACAGTGGCTACAAAACTCAAAATTTTGGGCGTTTCGCGCCGGATTTGTTATTCTCCATTACATTTCTTACTTTAGAAGCTAAGATCTAACTTAAAAGTAGTCAATATGTCAGCGTCGATTTATCATCTTTGGCATTATTTTTCATTGGAGAACGCAAAATCAAACGCAAGGACAAGAATTTCGGTATATTTTAAGCTTTGACGCCTCTATATGCAAATTGAATTATGATTATTTAAAATTGAAGGGACTGAATATTTCACTGTACACCAAGAATCACACGAAGTAATAACAGCAAGTCATCAATATGATTGAGAAAAAATAATAATAAATAAAATGAAATAAAAATTAAAAAATAACAGGTAAAATAAATTAGGCATGCTCTTCGTATAACACTTCAGAAATTATTGAAAACGTGCTCACCACTTAGCAGCAGACTCAAAGCGACCGGTCTCAATCAAACTATTGATCCACTGTTGATAAGACTGTTTGAGTATTTCAGATTGAAGTGGAAAATAGAGACGACTTGCCATAGCCGCATCCCTATGAAAAATATGGATAAGCAAAAGCTAACAAACGTGCAATGATTTAAAAGCACATTTAGTCGCTTGCCTTAGTGAAGAATTCGCAAATAAGCAATACAATGCAGATAAGAACAATAGGGGGGATAGGGAATCTCCAGCCAAAGTTGGTAGTCACCTATACCATTGAAGCACGGTTTTTGTGTTCGGCAAAGATTTCTCGCGATGTACAAAGACTTTTGGGGACCGTCTTTGTACATGTACAAAGATTTTTTGGAAGACAAAAACTGCAAAAAAGGTTCGAAATTCGCTAAAATTCTCGGCGCTCCGCGCCGAAATGAGACAATTGTGTGTTCTATAAATCTTTATAATTTCAGAAATTGCATTTTGAAAGGAAAAATGCCAAATTTTTTGGCGCTTCGCGCCGTTTTGAGACGATTATTACTGAGTTTTGCACTCAGAAACCTAGAAATTGCTAAAATACGTAACCAAAGGTCGAACAACTCTGTTTTTGCCACACTAAAATCGCTACTATACCATATTATAGTACCCAAAAATTTGTGTGTACGAAATGTACACAATTTTAGGACATCTTTGTACATGTACAAAACGGACCTTGTACAAAAAAATACTACATTGAAGGCAGAAAATTTTTGAACCCCTCCTATTTTTGCAAAAAATTGAATTTTTCGGCCGTTAGCTGGCGTTTTTGGCCGTTTTTGGCCAAAAATTGAAGTTCATTTACCCTCCCTCTAAAATAGCCGGGGACCCCTACCCAAAGTTTCGAGCCGTTAAGTGTATGCAGGTGACATTTAATTTATCTTAAAAACAATGGTACATACACCATATTTTCTATCATTTGAATATAGCGTATATACATCATAGTTCCCAAGATCCAGTTTTGAGGTGTAAAATCCCCAAATTCTGGATTTAAGCCTTTTTTGCAAGTCAACCGCGAAAGTTTCAAAAATAGCCTGTGTTCTTATAAGGTAATTTTACATTTTTTCAGAGTCCTTTAGCCCATTTGGACTAGTTCCGCCCCTTTTACCGATAAAGAATGCAATAAATCACAAACATTTTGAATCTTTAGATCATTTTTACTTCTTCTATGCATTTAATGAGTAGACAGCAAACTCACCTAACAATGGCTGGATCTTGAGGAAGGGATAATACATTTTTAGCCATTTTTTCGGCGTGACGAATTTGGACATTTTCGCTACTTCAATACACAAAAATCATACAGAAAAAGTTCGATAGCTTACATAATCAGCAATGTAAGCAGCCTACATAGTTAAACTATTCTCGAGGCAGTGTTTTTTTTTGTACAAGGTCCGTTTGTACATGTACAAAGATGGTGCCAAAGTCTCTGCACATTTTGAACACACAAATTTTTGGGTTGTATAATATGGTACACTAGCGATTTTAGTGTGGCAAAAACAGAGTTGATCGACCTTTGGTAGTGCATTTTAGCTAATTCCTGGATGTTTGAGGGCAAAAATCACTAATAATCGTCACAAAACGGCGCGAAGCGCCGAAAAATTTGACATTTCTCCTGTCCAAATGCAATTTCTGACATTATAAAGATAAATAGAACACACAATTACGAATTTTAAACCTTTTTTGCAGTTTTTGTTTTCCCAAAAATCTTTGTACATGTACAAAGACGGTCCCCAAAAGTCTCTTGTACATCGGGAAAAATCTTTGCCGAATACAAAAAACACTGTTCCTAGGTACATATATTGCTTCACACGCTAAAGATGCAAATCAGGTATATACAAACTAGCCTGATGTTAGTAGCTCTCAGCAAACAATCAACACCTTGATCTGGTTGGAAGGCTCTGAAAAAATATGCAGCTGCGTGCAAATATCTTTCTTGAACTTTAAGCTGTTCTGCTCGTTTTTCGAATTCTCCCGGCTGAGCTAAAGACATTAATGCACAGCAATCAAATCATCATTTAAGTATCAAAGATGTTATATCCATTGGGAGGCAGACATGTAACAGGATAAGAAGGTGGGGGCGACCTCGATATCCAAGGTTGGCCGTCCCCCTATCTCCTAAAGTCAGAAAACTTTGGACAACCCGATTTTTGGCGAAAACTTGCGTTTTTTGAAGCAATTTTTACGTATTTTTTGCCCTTTTTAAACCCAACATAAATTGGTTAATATCTCGGAAAATTCGTTGGGATATCTTACAAAAACTATATTATTCGACGTTCTTCGAAATGCTCTACATATCTAATAAGATCATAAAATTCGTATCAGAAATTTTTTTATAAAAATGCTGTAAAAATTTTTTTGTTGCGTTTGAGGCAAAATTATCGAAAATACTGTTTGACGATTTAATAATATGACACATTTCTTTCATTATTTCGCGCAAAATGGCCAAATCAAAATGTTAAAATGTTAATTTTAATTTAATTTAAAATGTCAATCACATCAAAATCTCATAGTTATTTCGTGCAAAAAGTTAGCCGTTAATATTTGTAAAAGGGTGGGGCAAGGAATAGCCAACATAAATAACCTAAACAAATAATTAACACAATCTCAAGGATAGAACAAAAATTTAGCATAAAATCACAGAATTACTCCTTTACCTCCCCCCTAGGGAACCTAATTCGCCCACTCCCAGAACTTTTGACCGCGAACATGTATGTATGTATGTACATATGAATTGTATATGATAAATAATTCTTCCACAGCTGACCATACTATCCTCCTGCGAAGCAATTGACGTATATCGTTTCGCGGTCAACATTTATAATCTTATTCTGTCTGACTTTCGGATAAGAATTGTTCTTGGCTCAGTGTTTTTTGTACACGGTCCGTTTGTACATGTACAAAGATGGTCCCGAAAAGTCTTTTTACATTTTGTACATACAAATTTTTGGGTACTATACTATAATATGGTACAGTAATGATTTTAGTGTGGTAAAAACAGAGTTGTTCGACTTTTGGTAGTGTATTTTAGCTAATTACTGGGTCTCTAAGAACAAAAATCACTAAGAATCGTCTTAAAACGGCGCGAAGCGTCGAAAAATTTGATATTTTTCCTTCTGAAATGCAATTTCTGCCATTATAAAGATATATAGAACACACAATTAGTCATTTCGGCGCGAAGCGCGAAAACTTTCGCGAACTATAGACCTTTTTTGCAATTTTTATCTTCCCAAAAATCTTTGTACATGTACAAAGACGATCCCGAAAAATCTTTGTACATCGGGAAAAATCTTAGCCGAGTAAAAAAACACTGTCTCGGCTTCCTTGAGATATTTTTGACAAATATTAATCTAAAAATATAAATGTTGCTTTATTGTAGTGTCAATGAGCAAAAGATAGGAACATCCATAGTGACTCGGCCGCGCTGTTTCAGTCACATTTTGACCGCGACGAGCTGCGAGGTTGGAGATCAGATATCAGAACTTGACTTTTTAACATTATTTTGCCTTTTTAGACTGAAAAAGTTGCGAAAAGGGAAAATTATTAGAACCAGAGGTCATTTCTATCAGATTTTGTCATAAAGTTTTTCCTAGCCAAGTGATTAGCGAATTTCTAGTCTTTCAAAAAAATGAAGCTGACTGAGCTTCACTTTCTTCATACAAAACCTTGTATTATTTAATGCAATATATGTACATATTAGTGATGTCCCGGTGCCGCTTTTTTACCGGTGCCGGTGCTACATTAGCATATTATATAGTGTACTATGCTTCTACAAAAAGGGTTAAATTTGTACTTATTTTTCACCGGATCATACATATATAAGGGCAAAATTTCATTTGGCTAGTAACGACTTCATTATTTTTAATTTATGAATACATATTAATTTTCTCATTTAAGCATTAAACAAACAAAAAATTGTAATAAAATTAAAATTCGAAAAAAAATAAAGAGTCAAATAGTGTATTATAAGTTTAAGTGTAGCGCAATCAAGATTTGCTTGTGCAGTAGTTGATTCTTTAGTCAAATCGAAATTTGGTTTTAGTGCATTAGTTAAATATCCAACTAGTAAGAAACAAACATGAAAATAACCACAAAAACTTTTTAAGGTTAAATCATTTGAGTTTATCATTTCACATTTTTCAAGAGCCTCTGAAAACAAACATAGGATATATTAGTAATGCAAAAGACTTACATAGAAGTTCATTTACAAAGTTTTAACAAGCTTTTTCTGAATAATTTGCAGGGAAAAGTTTTGCATAAAAACTATTTTAAAATTCTAGCTGCGTTTTACGGTCTTCTGCTCACGAAATGGCAAAATAAAAATGGATTTGATGAAATTAAGTTGAAAACTACTCCGTAGTACTCGTCCTTCTTGTTTACAGATGGTAAGAATAGAGAACTTTCCACTCTATATGTCGATGTTTTTAATTTTAATTTATTTTATTTATTAGTGTCCACGCTTCTTGCTGTTAATTGATGTTTTCAATAAGATTTGTTTCGTTAAATGAATAATTCATTTTTAAAGCTCGAAGACTGGTTCTGAGTTCAGTCAAAATGCTTCACTATGCTAATCAGAAGATTTTATTAACAAAAATGCTACCTTTTTGCGCCTTTATTCATTAAATTGGTGATAAATGAGCTTCAATTATTCTTTTTTACACTAATTTTTTCTCTTTTATCTAGCACCGGCACCGGCGCCGGTACCAGCCTAGCACCAGCCCGGTGCCGGTGCTTAGGCACCGGCGCCGGTGCCGGTGTCGGTGCCCAGGACATCACTAGTACACAGGCCCGTATCCAGGGGGGGCGGGGGGGCTGCCCCCCCCCCCCCGAAATGGGAAAAATTTTTTGTTTTCCAAGGGTCCCCAAAGGGAAAAATGAAAAATTGGCGAAGTTGGTCTGAAACACCACCAAAACAGGTTTTTAGCGTACTTTTGAGCTAGAAAACACAAAATTTTCCGGCGCTTCGCGCCGGATTTATTGTTTATGTAAGGTTTTGTCTTCTAAACCGCTGAAAATCGCTCAAATTTGAGTTAGACATAGAAAGTATGTCAATTTTTTTCTAACGCTTTGCGCCGGATTCATTGTTTAGCTATAGTTTTTGCCTTCTAGCTCACTAAAAACAGCTCAAATTTGAGTTATGACATGGGTACAGGCCTGTATCCAGGGGGCATGGGGAAAAATTTTTGTTTCTCTCAAGGGTCCCCCGAAGGAAAAAATGAAAAATTGGCGAAGTGCGTCTGAAACAGCGCCTAAACAGGTTTTTAGCGTACTTTTGAGCTAGTAAACTCAAAATTTTCCGGCGATTCGCGCCGGATTTATTGTTTACGTATAGTTTTGTCTTCTGAACCGCTAAAAATCGCTCAAATTAGAGTTAGATATAGAGAGCATGTCAATTTTTTTCTAGTGCTGTGCGCCGGATTCATTGTTTAGTTATAGTTTTTGCCTTCTAGCTCACTCAAAACAGCTCAAATTTGAGTTATGATATGGGAAACATGAAATTTTTTCTGGCGCTTCCGCGCCATATCTATTGTTTATATATGTTTTTTTGTCTTCTAGTCCGCTCAAAACCGCTCAAATTTGAGGTTGATATGCAGAGCATGTCAATTTTTTTCGGCGCTTCGCGCCGAATTATTAATTATCCGTATTGTTTTTCTCTGTAAAGCACAATGATTAAGTACAAAGGCGAGAATAACAATAATTCGCCGATTAGGTGATGAAAGTCAGCTTAAATGATAAATTTTCTGTATATCAAAATGAAATGAAGTGAAAATTTTTTAATTTTGTTAGTCGAAATTTTTTCACCGTTGTATAGAGCTCGCCGAGATACGCTCAAAACTGTCTTTCTTTTCGCCTATCTCCTAATAATTCTCGAGATATCTGGTCTCAAAATTTTCGGCCCCCCGAAATAAAATCCTGGATACGGAACCTGCTAGTACATATGTATATTAAATATGAAATACAAAATTTCGCTCACAATGGGGCAATAAATCGCACAACTGTCCGTTTCGTATATTCAAATTCAAAGTTTCACCACAAATACGACGGAGCCGATTAATCGATGAAGAAATTGCAGACAATATAAGCGCTTTGTCGTACTGTCTCCTTCTTACGTACTCATCAACTGAAAATTGAAGAGTAATTAGCTGCAGAATTTAAATCAGAACTCATGAAAGAGCCGAAAAATCGAGTAATTCTCAGAAGTAAGTGCATTTGTAGTAAAATAAAGAAAAAAATCCACGCAAATGAACTGCCAAGAAATTTAGACATTCTTTCCATTTGAATTTACATAGATTTGATTTGCTCGTACATCTCATTAAAATTTATTCAGCGGTGGATCCGGGATTTTAGTAAGGATCGGTATGTACCTCAGCTTTTCCATAAGCTGTCGAAAATAATTTAAAAATCCACTTTTTATGAGCGACAAAGCGTTTTCAGCCGCTTTGCAATTCGAGACGAAGTTTAGAACTATACTTGGAGTAAAATTCTTTCGATAAAAATTCTCTTGACGATGTTGTGCTAAAAAAATTCGTGAGCGTTAAATTTACTGTTCTAAATTTTGCAGATTTAACCACTATTTGTAGATGTCTTCCAGACGCTAAAGGTGAATCGATGTGATCCTTTAAATTTAGACGAGGAAACAATTTTTCAAATATTACAACAATTCTTTGCTCCAAGATTAAAAAGAAAACAGAAAATGCTTTTAACATTAACATTTTGAGTTCATTTTGTAAACACAAAATCAAAAATTCGTAGACCATGAAGTCAAGAACGACATTTTGAATTAATAAATATAAAAGTAACATATTTAGCATATATACAGCGTCTTGAAATTCAAGTTGAGGGTAGTCGGCCTTTTCTCCGGTAGCTGAATATGTGAACTCAAATTTGGTAAAGAAATGCCAAAGAGGCACGAAAAAGGCTTCAGAATATAAGTTTCGGCTAAAGTTAGAAGAGGACGATTCAACTTTTGAGGATTCTTTCAGAGCCTCAATGACGTACATACATATGTACAATATGAGGCAGAGTCAGTGATCGTACGGGGTCAGATTTTCACCCCCGATCGGGGTCGGGGTCGGGGATGAAAAACCCCGGTTTTCGGGGTCGGGGTCGGGGTTGAAGATTAACAATTAACATTGCATGATTACATACCAATTTGAAAAGAATAAAAACGATACCTTCACTTGTTTGTAGAGCGTACTAATAAAGCTGGATATGTTCAACATTTTATTTTCATTCCAAGTTCAAAGCATGGTTTTAGCAATTCAGCATTACATTCAATTTTAATCACTAATCGCTCTCGCTTTTTCGTATTCTTCCACAGTTTTTTCATAAAGGTTTTCTATGGCGCACTGATTGTAGAGGAGCCAATGGCGCGAAGCGCCGAAAATTTTCGAAATTTTTACCATGTTCATGTAGAATGTACGCCTATTTATTGACAAACAGTTCGGAAATCATAAAGGGCGCAAAGCATCAAGAAATTCAGTCATATTTTACCGCCCTAACAATAATTGGCGGTGCTTAGCGCAGGAAAATTTTGACGTTTCTACTCTTTAAACTCAATTTATACCGCTTAAATCATACAGAACAGATAAACTAATTGCGGCGCGAAGCGCCGAAAATTTTAAAAATTCCTAATCCTTTTATTTTTTCTGTCCTCCTAAAAATCTCTTTCAACATGTAGAACGAGATTGTACGGTTGGTGGGTCTGGGGTGGCGCGCTCAAGCGCCCAGCGAGGTCAGAGCAGAACCCCCGAAAATTTCGTAAAAAGCACTCTAATTTTTAATTAGTAAAGTTAAAATTTTCGCAAATTGGCAAAATCTCGGTTCTGAATTGAGTCAAAAACTTAACAATTGATGAACACCTACACTGCACAAAACTTCTGAGCTGAAATGCGTTTTTCGACCTCTGCTAAGTATGTAGCGCAGCAACGGGTCGCAACCAATAAGTCATTGAAAGATGTATCAATGAGAATTTTGTTCTTACCATTTTCAGGCCCATTTGTGGCCTTCTTATTAACTAGTTCAGAAAACAGAAAATGCTCAAAAACACAAGAAAATTTGGCCTTTCCTTTCATTTAAAATGGAATTATGTGTCCTTGTAAAGAAAAATAAAAACAAAGCAGAGAATAGATAAATTGGTACGCAAACATTTTCGCACTTTTACTATTATGTTCAACAAGCATGTGCAGTTTCATTCAATGAACTAATAGTGCATTAAATCACTAAAGTGCTGCGAAGTGCTGGATTACTGTAACAGATTCAAGCTTTTAAATTCATTGGATCTGTATAACAATAAATAATAATGACTCGGCGCGAAGCGCCGGAAAAATTTGACGTTTGTGCTCTTTTAAACTCAATGTTCTGGACACATTGCGCCAGAAAAATCAACATAATTTCTGAAAAATTCTGGGGGCATGTGTGCCTCCATTCCCTTCCGGCTATGCCTGTGATTCCACAGTAATTTCGGCGCACTTCATAATGGAAAATATGTGAACATGTATGTACGTCTTAACAACATGGCGACCAGGCGTACTTTTTATGAAATATCGCGAGTGTCGAGTTTAACATATTAATTTTGCTGGTGAATGGATCGTCCTTGTTCCGAATTTATTTGCTATTTATACATTTCTTCTATGTACCAACAAATAAAATGCTATATTTCACCCCCTGAAAAAAGGTTCAACCCCGACTCGAAAAATCATGCCCCCGGTCGGGGGTCGGGGTCGGGGTTTAGGCCGGGGTTTTCGGGGTCGGGGTCGGGGTCAGGGTCCCCGTACGATCACTGGGCAGAGTATAAACTTTAGTAATTTATCAAATTAGATAGCTCGTTGATTAATGAAACGAGTGAACATAGACAGCAATCAGCATAATAAAATTGAGAACACCTATTATTACCTTGTTTATAGAACATGTGCATAATGCCTTTCTGGCCAGTATAGAATTGCAAGTATGGACGATCGGCTAAATGCTCGACCTTTGATTTTGTCTTTCCCTTGTTATCAAAATCGATTATTTCCAGCAAAGCCAAAATGTCATGCAGTCCGCGATGATCACTTTGATCGTCAGAGGTGTCGTTAAATAGAGACCACGAATGCTCAGAATGAAACGGCGGATCTCTCCGAACATTAGATTCGACCATCGAAACGACTACCATTAATTTAGAATTTTAAGATCCTTCTGAGATAAGTAAAAAATTTGAATGTGGTCGCGATAAAATATATATGTATAATGAAATATGTTTGATAATTCAGCTTAGGATATCTATTTAATTCATATATACTAAATGCGAATATGTATGTACATTTTTGCAGCTAGTACTGGCATTCAAACGGCTGGTTTCTGCAATTTTTTACTATAGAAACTGAAAGAACGCAAAAAACCATGAGGTGTGAATTTCGTCAAGGCCTTAGTCATGCTAAGAATATCGCGCAAAGCGCGAGAAATTTTTGAAGCTGTAACGCTTAAGACACATGTCGCAAATTTTATTTAAGTTTTTATTTCATGCATCTTTAACAGAACATGACTAGAACGAGGCGCGAAAGTTTTTCGATATTTTAATTTTAGAATTATCAAAAAGATTCTGAGAAAGCACGAGCTGCGAATCATACAAGAGCATGGAGGGTAAGAGGGTGGTATTACTTACTAGTGATCGACCGGGGCGACTTTTTTGGCCGGGGCCGGGGCGGTACCGGGGCTGGAAACAAATCCCCGGCCCCGGCCCGGGGCCGGGGCCGGGGCGGGGCTGGCCGGGGTCAGACAAGGAAAATATTATTGCATGACACATACTTGGGGTGGGGGGCATAGGAAAGAAATAATGAGCGATTGCTCCATTCAGTAGTAAATGGCTTTTCATATCAAGTTTTATTACTATTTATGTCACAAGAAACAAATTTAGTCTAGTGTTTCATTGTCTGAATCATCAATAAGGTCTATGTCGCTGCTATTAGCACACTCTGTATCATTCGAATCTTAGCTACGGCTACTGCTGCTGTAGCAATTGGATGCAATAGGTATTGGATGTAATAAATGAGACATCACACATTCCCATATGGGGGAGGGGTATTACCCCCTCAGGGTCCAAGACACAAGTCACTGTCAGACGATTTTTGGTGAAAACCTTTTGAATTTTTTGAACTTAATTTTTTAGTATGGCAAAAGTGTACCTAACTATTAGAATTTCACGAAGTGATACATTATTTTATTATGTGAGCTAGAGTAAATAGATAAACTATCACTATAAAACATGCATGTAATCGCTTAAAATTTTATGAGGTTCCCTCAGTATACCTACATGTAACGGCTGGAAATCTAGGGTAGGGGTCCCGCGCCATTTTTAGAAGGAGGGGTTAGCGACTAGATCAAAAATGGTAAAAACACATAAAAATAGCCAAAAAAGCACAGGCTTTCGCCAAAAAATGGGGGAGGGTGGTTAAATATTTTCTGACTTTCAAGGAAGTTCGGGGCTTCAAAGCGGAGATGGGGGATGGCCCAAATCCTCTGTCACATGTATATTCCTCGGCTATTTTCAGGGGAAGGGGGGTAAGCGGCTCCATTTTTGCAGCCGCTTACCCCCCCCTTTGAAAATCTTTAAAATGGTAGAATTTTCAATAAGGAATTCTACACCTTTTTACAGTTTTTGTTCTTCAAAAATCTTTGTACATGTACAAAGACGGTCCTGAAAACGTCTATGTACATCAGCAAAAATCTTCCCCGAATACAAAAAGACCGTGCTTCTAAATGTGATAATTCGGCCTGAATTTAGTTGATAGTTCGGCGCGAAGTGCCGAAATTTTTATGAGCTTCTGATGGAATTCACACATAAAACTCGACTGAGAAAGCTAAAACAACTTGTACTACAAAAATGAGAAATATTACAAAAATTGTAATATGCGAATTAAATCTTGTAATAAGCAACACTGCGCTTAGAATGGAAAAATGGAAAAATGTCAAATATTCAGGAACCCAAAAATTAGCCAAATACACTACTAAAGGTCGAAAAACTATGTTCTACTACCACACTGAAATCGTTACTGTACCATATTAAAGTATACAAAAATTTGCATGTACAAAAGAGTGTTTTTTGTATTCGCCAAAGATTTTTCCCGATGTACAAAAGACCAGGACTATCTTTGTACATGTACAAAGATTTTTGGGAAGATAAAAACTGTAAAAAGGTATAAAATTCCAAAAATTTTTCGGCATTTCCCTCCGATATGAAAAATTGTCTGTCCTATACATCTTTTAAATGGCAAAATTTAAATTTAGAATGCAGAAATGTCAAATTTTTAGGCGCTTCGCGCCGTTTTGAGACAATTTTAGTAATTCTTGGCGTTAGAAACTCAGAAATTAGCTAAAATATACAATTAAAAGTCAAAAGACCCTGTTTTGCCACTAATTTTCTGGTCCTCCAATTTGGGATTTCACCCCTCCCTCAACTCTGGACCCTAGGAAACTATTTGAGACATATTTAGTTTATCGGATCGGACGCAATTCTGCAGCGTAGTTTATATTCGCCTATAATTAACCTCGGTCCTAATAACTATTACACAGGAAACGCGTTTTAAAGCACACGGTTCCCATTCAAATGAATGTAAAAGTGTTTTTTGTAGAAATAGTTTGTTAAAAACGTACAATTTCTAACTAGAAATAGAACGTATTTGTCAACTCTAAATCTTTTAGCCATAGCTATGAATGAATGAGTTAAAAGTAGCATTTAGTTTAAATAAGTTAAGTGGAGGAATCGAAAATATGCAGATTTTCCTGAACATTCATTCATTAAAAGCTCATTTATACACAGTAGAAAACTTATGACAAGGACTAAGTAAGTATACATATGGTCTAATCAGTACAGTTCTCAAAATTAACACTTGCTCATTGATAAATAAGTGCCAGTATCACAGCCTGTACAAAATACGAATTACACTAAATTTTTCCCCGGCCCGGCCATTTTTTGACCTTGCCCCGGCCGGGGCCGGGGATGCTGAAAAATGGCCGGGGATTGCCGGGGCCGGGGCCGGGGCCGGGGCCCCGGTCGATCACTATTACTTACCCTGAGCTCTAGCTATACAGCCATTTTGGCCGAAAAAGCATTGCTGTATATGCTTTTTTAGGTTCAGAAAATTAGCTATATAACCTTTTTGGGCTTGGAAAACTAGCTATACAGCCTTAACTTACCGTGTGAGCTCAGAAATACTATAAAGTTGTATTTTCTAAGTTATATAGCTTTATATTTTATTGACTCCAAAAGGGCTAAATAGCTATTTTTTGTACAAAAGAGGGTATAAAGCTATATTTGTGAGTCCAAAAAGGCTGTATAGCGAGTTTTCTAAGCCCAAAAAGACTATATAGCTAGTTTTCTGAGCCCAACAAGGCTATATAACCGTTTTTATGAAGCACTTAGCTACCTACCAATTTTCGATTTGCACACCCCTCTTAAAGTTTAACATTGCGCACCTACGCTGCGAATTTTTGTAAAGCTGTTGCTATGCAATCTAGCGTCTAAAAATACAATCTGCGCAAAAAGCGAGTTTTCTGCACATTTTCAACCTTTCATCTACCAGCAAACATGTTTGCAAATAACCTACCTCTTCATTGCGCCAGAAAATTTTGAGTTATATATGGATCGAAAGTCAGAATAATTGTCAAAACTAGAAGAAATCGGCGCGGGGCGCCGACTTTCTGTGACGCTATTCTCAAAAAAGCCGTAGCAGCACAGCGTCTTATAACCGCATAGCGCAATTTCTGAAAATTTCCTTATTTCCTCAGAGGAGAATTCCCTCCTTCCACCAGTAGCTACGCCATTGAATTGAAGTACATATTCATAGAACTATGAAAACAGAAAGCGAAAACAAAAACACGATGAGATACTAGATATGTAGATAGGAAAGAAATCAATAAAAGCCCGAGTTACGACGAAAGATGACAGAACGATACATGAATGGCGAGGACAATCACTAAGTATAGAGCCCGCATTTAGAAATAACGACTGATTAATGATTGTTAGCCTATTCGACCGACCTAACTCTTAAAAAAAGTTTATTATGTCACGTTACAAAAAATGTTAATCCCATAGTAAAACTTATATTTTTAAAAAGTTTCGGTCGTGCCGAAAACCACTGTTGTGGCCAGTGGGGAAGGGCAGAGTGGGAGAATTATCCCTATCCCAGGAAAATTTTTTGACATGTTCAAGAATCGAGCAATATGGTTGCATGATGCTGTTCTGTGACGTAAAATCGAAAAAGTTGGCGCTTAGTGGCGCTTTCTCTCAACTTTTGTCACTTTCTATCGTTTTATTGTAGAAAAATAAAAAAATAGCGCTCTGAGCGCGTGATGAAATTTTTCCGCCAACCACGTGGAAAGACTTTTAAAAAATGAATTTTTCCATTGCCTAAATAGTACAACACCATGTAAAAAGCTAAAAACATGTCATTTAATGGCCCGAACCGTTTTTATGCTTTTAAGATAATCTTTTTTAATTCCCTTTCCAGACAGAAATCCTGGATAAGCCTATGCCGAGGCCTGTACCTAGGATTTTGTTTCGGGAGAGAGCAGAAGCACGGCTAAAATTTTTTAAAACCCTAAGAGAGGACCAATGGATGAATCAAAAAGACGTTTCACGCCCACTAGATATAAAAGGGGATAGGTACACACGCACCCCCTAGCCGCAATTTTCAACGCTTCGCGCCAAATTTTAAAATTTTAATTACAGTCCATTTAGTCCAAAGCACGCGGTTCAAAACCTCATTTTTAGTCTTTATACAATCCAAAGCGCATTTCGCATCTATATTTCTTCTTTTCTTCACAGGTTTTATACAGAAAATGAGTTGTTCAAGAAGCAAGAATAACAACACTTTTTTGGC
Source organism: Mermis nigrescens (assembly GCA_036768485.1). Taxonomy (NCBI): domain Eukaryota; kingdom Metazoa; phylum Nematoda; class Enoplea; order Mermithida; family Mermithidae; genus Mermis; species Mermis nigrescens. Next base: position 13,264,545 of record JAVLUZ010000160.1, read on the forward strand.
GATGATTATGGTTGGCTGATGAACGTGGACCATTTTCAGGATGAATTCACAGCCGTAATTCGGCTAATTTTGTAAAAATTCTGTCATTACCATTCAAAATTGAAGTGCTCTTTTTATAGAATGGGACGTTTGAGCGCGCCAACCCAGACCCTCCAGCCCTAAAAGATATGGTTTCCATTAGATTCTCACCGTATCTAAGGCATCTGGGTAGAAAATCGGCAAAGCAGAATTAATTTTCTGGTCCCCCTTGTTTAAAAAAATTTGATCGCGCCATTACCCCCCCCCCCTGAAACAGAATCCTGGATACGGGCCAGCTGCACAGATTGTACATTTTGCTACCTAGGTGCCTTAAATATGGTGATAATCCGAAGGACACCCCTTCTCCTTAGGCTGAGAAAGTCTGTCTACCAGCGAGCGGGGTCAGAGCAGAGCCCTGGAAAAGTTTGTAAAAAGTGAACTTTAATTTTATCTAACGTAAAATTTTTTACAAAATCAGCCAAAACAGGGTTCTGAATCCACCCTAAAAATGGTCAAATTGCATCAGCAAATTCATTATCATCGCCAAAAACTTAAGACATTGAAGTATAATACGCTTAAGCTTAAATAAAGACTGAAAATAGAATGTCCAAACCGCGCACTTGGGACTATAGATTCAAAGAAAATTTTTTGCGGTTTTTAACAAAAAAAACAAAGGGGGAGTAAGAAGATTCAAAGAAAATTTATGGTGATAATGCACAGATTTCTTTAGTAAATCCATTAAAAAAGATATTTTCAATATCTCTTTTAACTTCTAAGTTACCTAAAATCTGGAAACATGCTCTTGTAGTATATACCTATTTAAAAAAATGACCCCGCTTCACCTGATAACTATAGACCTGTTTCACTTACACGTGTTTCATGCCGATTATTGGAGAATATAATTAAAGATAAAATCATGACGTATATCTTGCATAACAATCTCTTATCAAAATACCAATTTGGCTTTTTACCGAAAAAATCATGTGAATCACAGCTACTTTGTTACACTGATTATATTATCAAAAATTTAGATAATAAAGATACAATCGATTCTATTTATTTGGACTTTCAAAAAGCTTTTGATTCCGTTTCAAGTTCTAAGTTAATTTTTAAATTATTTAAGTATGGACTGTGTGATAATCTCATAAAATGGATTCATGATTTTTTGACTAATCGTACTCAGAGTGTCAAGCTTGATAATTACAGTCTCACTACCGGGAAATGTACCTAGTGGTGTTCCACAGGGGAGTGTCCTGGGACCTGTTTTATTCTTACTTCACATTAATGATATTACAAACCTTTGCATTATAGAAAAAACAAAAATTATGCTCTTTGCGGATGATATTAAAATATATGCTAAATCAGTGGATTTTTTCTTTTACAAAACTTCTTACTGATATTATCAAATGGTCTAAGTTATGGCAATTACCCCTATCAGTATCTAAATGTCAAGTCCTTTACTTTGGTCATAATAATCCTAGCTTTGATTATTTTATAAACGATAAAAAACTTCTTCCTACTAATATTGGGGTTCGGGATTTAGGTATTACTTTAAATTAAACTTTGAATTTTTCTCCTCATATAAAAAATATAGTCCAAAACGCTTATTTTCGATTATCACTTATTTTTCGATCATTTCAGGTTAAGAATACAGAAGCATTAATTTTAGCTTTCAAGCAATTTATTCGCCCCCTTTTAGAATTTAATACAGTTATTTGGAATCCATATAAGAAATGTGATACAAAAAATATAGAAAAAGTTCAAAAATATTTTACCAAACATATTCTCAAATTTAGTGATATACCATATGAACGTCGGCTTCAGATTTTAGAATTAGACTCTCTGATATTTTGTAGAGTTGTTTTTGATTTATCCATGATATATAAAATTTTCAATGGATATATACAAATTGTCCTGATGATTTTTTCACACTTACACAGTCATCTAAAACTCGGGCTGTTAATAGTTTAAAACTTAAAGGTGAAAAATTTCGTTTAGATGTTAAAAAATACTCTTTTCCAAATAGAGTCCTATATCTATGGAATTCTCTCCCAGATGCGATTATTTGTTCTTCTTCGGCAAATATCTTTCAGACCAGGGTTAAAGATTACCTCAAGTCCAAAATTGTGGCTCCAACTAATATGCTTTAATGTATCATGGAGCTATTGCAGCCAGCGAAACTAGCGATGATTTTTTATTCTTCGTATTTTTCCGTGTTTATGTGTATTTTACCTGTTTCATTGGCTTTGCAATAAAATTTGTATTGTATTGTATTGTATTTTCAGATATAATTTCGTGGACGGGGGCATGTGCCCCTAAACCCTGGATATGGGTCTGATCGTGCATCCCCATGCAGAATTCTGGATAGGGCCTGCATACAATCATTTTAAAATGCCTAGATCTTTTTCAAAGAGCATGTAGGGTTGCTACATAAGTGCTCTTGTCAGAAACCTCCAATTTTAAGTTTAGTTTAGTTTATTTGTCACATAAAACGAAAGCAGCTAAAACAAGTAGATATATTTCTTGAAATGGCGGATGCAAATAAAATGAAGCAGAAATATAAACACAAAAACTAAAGAGTTGAAAATTATGCTGATCGCAAAATGTAACAGGGGGAGAAAGGCATTATTTATGCCGTGTGAATCAGCCCCACGACAGTGAGACTTAAAGTTAAAGTTTTCTGCAAGTAGTTTCTCAAATTGAGTTAGGTTCTTTGCTAGTTTGACAATGGGTGGTAACTTGTTCCACAAAAATGATGGACGATTTCCAAACCGAAATTTTCTGACATCAGTACGAGAATAGTTAACATATAAATTATTTGACTGATTGAAACAATTAAGACTTTTAGAAAATATTTCGTCAAAATTTCGAAGGTGCGGACAGTTCATGAATTTATAGGTTTCAATTAAGCCAATTTTTAAACGTCCGGCTTCAAGTGACTCCAGATTTAAAAAGTTTAGTCTTTTGGAATAAGTAGCTATCTTGTTGTAACATATCCTTTTAGTAAAATGTTTTTGAACGTTCTCTATTAGGTACTTACGTATTATACACCCACCACCAATTTTTTCTCATTTTTACGCATTATACCCCCGATTTTTCTAACGTTTTGAAATCCTTGATTGATGCGTTTGTTCAGCGTGAGCTTTACTGAAAATTTGTCAAAATTTAAAACATCTGAATGAAACTCTCTTGGATAAAAATGATAAGGAAGAATATGTGTACACGTGTGCCTATATATATGTATAAATCGTGATTGAATTATTTAAAATAAAAAGACAATTCGATTGAGCAAAAGTTCGGCAATATCAGCTGAAAGGGCAAAACCCGAATTATTTCAGGAGAACGAATCGAAGTTTTTCAAATTTTTATTTTGAATAGTGACATGAACGACTGATGTGAAATGCGGATCATCATTGGTGGCGGGGGTATAATACGTAAGTACCCTCTATTAAATTAATATCTTGAATAAAATGAGGACACCAAATGACAGAACAATATTCAGAGTGTTGGTCGAACGTAAGTCGTCAAAGCTCTAACCAATAACTTTACATTATTTGACTCAAAAATTTTTAAAAGCTGCCAAGTTTTATGATACGCATTTTTAACAAGTTGATTGATATGTGGTGAAAATTTACCATCAGCTGATATTAACACTCCTAAATCGCGACAAGAAATACTGCTCTTTAAATTTGCCCCATTCAAAGTGTAATTAAAACCAGGATTTTTTTGACCAAAATGGAGAATAACACATTTGTGTGCAGAAAGTTCTAGTTCCCAAGTAAAAGACCAGCTTATAATTTCATTTAGCGCAGATTGAATAATTTGGGCATCGGCAACAGAAGTTACTTCCTTATAGATTTTTACGTCATCAGCGAACAATACACAAGAAACATCAGTATATACAGTTTGAGGGTAAATCGTTAATAAAGAGCAGGAATAAGAGAGGGCCAAGTACAGAGCCTTGAGAACTCCGCTGGTAACTTCACAAAAAGGTGAGAAAATTTGATTTATAATAACACGTTGTGAGCGGTTTGAAAGAAAAGCAACAATCCATTTGAGTAAATCTCCAGTAATACCAAGCTGTTGTAATTTGAAGAGAAGCATTTTATGGGAAACAGTGTCAAAAGCTTTAGCAAAATCCAGGTATATGATATCAGTAGGTATGTATCTTACAGGGTTGGCCGGGCATGGTTTTTTGGTTTTGGTTTTTGGTTTTTTATGGTTTTTTATGGTTTGAAAATCGGCCTGGTTTTTGGTTTTTTTGGTTTTTTTTAAGTCGATGTTAAAAAATGTCGCAAGATTCATATTTCATCATTTGTAAACATGTGCAAATAGTACTCTTTACTCTATCATAGAGTAGACTAATTATTTAGGGAATAAACGGCATGAAATAGTTTATTTTCATCTTGGTTGAACTTTTTTTTGTAAGAGAGACGTACTTATAATCGTATAATCTAATGATGATCCAGGCACGTAGCTGACCCTCCAATTTTTGGGGGACCAACTTATTTTGGGGGGGCCAAATGCCAAAAAGGCTAAAAACGGCCAAAGATAGCATTAAAAAATTGAAATTTTTCCAGTTTTTCTTTGTTACCAAAGCTGCGTAATCAGCTGGCACCCGACACTGTCAAAAAGCTGGTATTTGTGAAAAGCAATATCAACCAACTCGAAGGAACGACCCTAGATATTTCTAGCGATGAAAATGAACAAGAAGAAAATGATTCTTAATGTTGCCGTTCATTCTACTGAATAAATTTGAAATTGTTCACTTTTGTTATTTTTCCTGAATAATTGGTCAGGCAACTCATGCCTGTTCTTTAATTTAGTGGTTTTTAATCATAATCAAGCATTTAAACAGTTATACTCACGACTAAGATATAAAAACCAAAATTTAACCATTAAAAAACCATAAAAAACCATAAAAAAACCATTAAAAAACCATAAAAAACCAAAAAACCAAAATATCGGAAATTATCAAGCTTTGGTTTTTTCCAACCCTGGTATGTTATTATCCAAATTTTTGGTCCAGTCGTTTGTACACTTCAGTAGATTGTACGGGAGGTAGATTTGCCATAACGAAAGCCAAATTGTAAAGGTGACAACATTTTGTGATTTTCAATGTGAACCATAATTTGGCGTTTTGATAATCGTTTCCATATCTTTACAACAAACACAAGTAAGAGAAAATTGACTGGAAAAACACTAACCAATGGTAAAGAATAGGCGCGAAAAAAACCTCAATCGCTAAAAATCCCACAACTGCCTCAAAAAATCTTCAAAATGGAGGGAATCACCAACTAAGCAAATCTGCAAGCATGGCACGCGTGCTAGCTAACATGCAGTGTTGCCAGGTCAAAATTTCAAAAACTACCGAAACTGCTCAAAAACACCAAAAAACTGGTTTTGGCGCTCAGAAAAACTACCACCCTGTGGTTAGCACTTAGGAACCCAAACTACCAAATGCCCTGAAAAACTATCAAAATGGTAGTAAAACTACCAACCAACCTGGCAACTCACAGCTACAGTGTTGCCAGCTCTGAAAAGGCTAATCGGCCAAATCGACATTTACAACCGGCCAAAATCGGCCAAGAGCAAAGGTAAATTCCGGCCAAAATCGGCCAAACTATGTATATATAGTTGAAAAATAAGAAAACGGATAAAATTTATTCAAATCAACTACTGGGTGAAATATCTACTACATTAAACGCATTTTGAACATTCAACAAAGTATCACCCGAATCTAAGAACGGTTCATTAAGGCACACGATATCATCATCACAAATTATAGGACTGTACATTGTATTTTTAAACAATTGAAGCATGGTTTTGGTAACAGTAAAGCTGCAACAATCCTCACCCTTCCAGCATAGCAAAAAACGAACACGTAATAAAGCATCAGTAGTCTTGACATCTAAGCGATTTCTTAGTTTAGTCTTCAGCAAGTTTAATACAGAAAAAGCTCGTTCAACACTAGCATTAGAAAAAGGCAAACTTAAAGCAGACATTGCAAATGAGGTAATGTTTTGAAAGCGCGGAAGAACACCATTGCTATTGTCATCTTCAATGACTTCGGCCCAAAACAGAGCCGGATCATTTTGCAGTGCTGACTTCCATTCATTCTTCACAAGCACGTTGTATTCAGATATGGCCTTATCGAGATCAATATCAGTTAAAGCTGGAGGTAGGGCATTTAGAAGCTGCCTAAGTTGTGTTATAATAAAATCGGTTATACTTAAATAAAAGGGCCACCCTGTATTTTTGAAGATGTAGGTAAGTATGATTGCGCCTATTCACCTTTATATTTCCAACAACCGAATCATTTGGCAATAACCGCTTCAACATTTCGCTGAGATGATCAATAGTGAGTATAGAGGAATGTTCGAAGATAAATACTGCTAAGTTCAATTCAGCTTTCTTAACTACTTCAGCAGAGCTCTGCTCTTTTCGATGTGTAAATCCAGTAGAACTCGTCAATGAATGTGTTTGTTGGCAACTTTCAAAGTCACTAACAGCTTTAATGTGCTTGACCGACTTAATATGTACAACAAGAGCATCGTGTTTTGGGCGTAGATTAGCAGAACATACTTTACAGTGAGCAGAACCATCTTTGCCTTCTATTAGCCACGATTTGAAAATTGGTTCCCGAAGCCAAGATTTGACAAATGTATGAGATCCGGATTTGCGTTTCTTTTTAACCGGTGATGGCATAGTTGAGTCCTTAAAAGCGGCAATCAGTTAACGTGTGTAGGAAACCAATAGCGAGTGACAACGTACACCATCAGACGGCATCACTTATCCGACCCCCGGGGGCGGATAATTTTTGTTATTCGCCCCCCGGGGGCTATAATTTTTATTATTCGCCCCCGTAATGGTAAATATATGGAAACTTTTATCTAATAAATGGTTCTCACCGATTTTCTTAAAAACACTCATTTCTGATAGGTTCGGGGACGGTGAGTCCGGGGGCGAATAACACGACATAAGGAGTGGTTTGATTTGATTAATGTGTTGTGTTGTGAAGATACATGAACGAAATGGGAAGGAAATTGGGTGTGGGGGATGAATGAAGGAAACCTGGGCTGGGTGGGTGGGTGCCGGGTCGGAAGGGCGGATTTGAGTCCACAGTCCTTGCTGGTTTGTTGTTCTTTTGTAAATTGTTGTAATTTTTGTTTTGTGCCTTCTTCTTACAGTAAGTAGACATAAACAATAATACGCAGCATAGCAACAACCTTCCTTATTCAGAAAAATTTTATGATCGGCCAAATTCGGCCAAACTGTTAAAAAAATCGGCCATCAAAATCGGCCAAGACTTTCAACCGGCCAAAATCGGACATCAAGCCTGAAAATCGGCCAATTTTGGCCGATTTTCGGCCAACCTGGCAACACTGCTCAGCTAGCATGCCCGTCGACACAGTAATCTCAAGAATTTCGAAACGATGTTAATTAACTGAGCAAACGTTAGGACATGCCGGGTAATGCGATATTAAAATGCAATGCGACTTTGTATGTATTCTATCCAGCAATGAACATATTATAGCCTTTTACCAACCTACTAGTGCATTAATTTACTCAGAAAATTAATTTTACTATCATTGATAGCACTCGATTTTCATCTTGCCTGACAGCGTAGATAAAGAATTTTTTTCACATGTAAGTAGTGGAGCGATAGAGTCGGCTAAGCGAATTTATGCACTATAGTCTGTCCCATTCTAAACGACCCATTTTTGCTTTACGGCTAATCACTGTATCATGATATTTTACGGTTCAGATTGTTACTGCAATTTGTCTGATGTGCCGCATGTTAAGCAAAGTAGGTACATTAAGCATTGATAAAAAGGATTTAAAGCAACCAGTAGCTACGAGAACATAATTGCGGAAGCCATTAGTGCAGTGAAGAACTAGTAATGTAATAAGACTTCGGAAAGAATGAGCCGTTCGGAACGGAACAGACTGTAGTTTGAAAAATAGACTATAGTTTTTCAAATAATATGGACTTGACATTGCTAAAGATGTCATATGATATTTACTACCTCTGTTGTAGCTTACAGCATTCTAGCGATCACTTTGATGCTTTGATAAATTTCTTGAAGAAATAGAACAGTCTGTGTTGCAAGCTTTAGAATATGATACATGTTTAACAGCATGTCGAAACATCTAGTTATATAAAGTTTATAAGGTAATTACTGTATAAAGAAAATTCTATATAATGTCCATTTAGACAGATTATAGAACCTGGCTTGTGCACTGCACGCGCGCATCATATTAACGCCTGTGTCTCGACCTGTGGGGGAGCGATACCGACCTAAGTAGGAGTACTACCACACACCCACGTAAAACTAAGTCTAAGCCTATCAAAAATAAAGAACAGTTTCGTATTGGCAATAAACTTATTTTCTTCTCACTTCTGCTTCAGAGAGAAATCGATGTTTACGGCCATTCTGAGGTTGCTTTTGAATGACTCAATGATTTATCAATACGGAGCGAAGCGCCGGAAAATTTTGGAATATTTCCTCTCTAAAACGCATTTTCGCATTACGAAAATCGTGCAAATCTGGTGCGGCCTAAATATCAATTTAATACAAGTAGGGATGTGTACCTAGTAACGGGTAGGTACCCGTACCCGTACCCGATCCGATTACTCGGGTACCCGGGGGCGGCTTTAAGGGGGGTCGGCCAGGAATATTTTGTGAGATAAAGAATGGATCTATAATTTGCAATGATGTTTGGCCGCCAGTGATCACAAAAGCTCATATTTTTCCGGCGCTTCGCGCGCCGGATAATAGGGCATAAGTAAAAGGTGGCACTGGCGCTGGCGCTGGCCCTGGCGCACATGGGTAAAAGGTGGCGCTGGCCTTGGCCTGGCCCTCGCCAACTGGGTAAAGGTGGCGCTGGCCCTGGCGCACACGGGTAAAAAGTGGCGCTGGCAATGGCGCTAGCCTTGTCCCTGGCTCTCGCCAACTAGGTAAAAGGTGGCGCTGGCGCTGGTCCTGGCGCACATTACAAATTACAAATTTTAATAATAATTATTTGCTGTCAACTGCAGGTAATATAGCACACATTGTAAAATTATATGCAGTCAAAAACCAGCGGCCTAGACTACAGGTAATATAGCACACAACGTAAAATTATATGCAGTCAAAAACCAGCGGCCTAGACTGCAGGCAATATAGTACACAATGTAAAATTATATGCAGTCAAAAACCAGCGAATTAGACTGCAGGTAATATAGCACACAATTTGATATTATATGCAGTCAAGTTGAATGCTTATTGATATGGGAAACTGGCGCTTTGCTCGCATTTCAACCTGTAGTAGATGGTTTTAGAAGGCACTTTTATTTGAGATGGTCTGGCAGATTTGCTTCATCAATAGGGAAAGTTTTTGCTTTATGCGGAAACAAGGATCCGAAAAGCTTTTGGGAATGTTTCGGATAAGTCTCCGAAGCGTCAGAGGACTGTGACTGAGCGGGGTTACCAATGTCTTAGGCTTAGGCTTAGTTATGTGCATTCATACTGATGCCAGCGCATGGGCTAAGCCTGAGAAAATGGAGCGAAAATTGCAGAGCGAGCGAAGCGAGCGGAGCAATTTTCGCTCCTTTTATGCCTTGGGCTTAGCCCATGTCTGGCACCAATCTGAATCCGCAAGCATTTGCCTTCGCCACACACACCATTCTTACCAGTATCATATGTACCTGCTGTATAATTTTATTTGCACTAAAGTAAAACAATTCCACAGAATGAGGACAAGAACAGCAACAGCTACGCAATATCTATCATGTGCGCTGATGGGTGGATGGGCAGCTATTGAAGGTGCTACCCATGCAGCGCAAAAAAACATTCCCTACTGAGGAAGCAAATCTGCCAGACCATCTCAAATGAAAGTGCCTTCTAAAACCATCTACTACAGGCAAGGGCGTAGCCAGGGGGGCATAGGGGGCATATGCCCCCTCCGAAATTTTTCTAAAATTTTGTTGATTTTTGTGGTGCAATAATTGTGATCAGAAAATTGATTTCAAATAGGCAAAAAACGTCAAAATCTTCCGGCGCTTAGCGCCGAGTCATTATTATTTATTGTTATATAGATCCGTGAGTTTAGAAGCTTGAATAAGCTAAAATAATCCAGCGCTTCAGATCACTTTAGTGATTTAATCCACTATTTGTTCGTTGAATGAAACTGCGCATGCTTATTGAGCATAATAGTAAAAGTGTGAAAATGGTTGCGTACTAGTTTGCTTATTCTCTGCTTTGTTTGTCTTTCTTTACAAGGACACATAATTCTATTGTAATCGAAAAGAATATCCGCATTTTCTTGTGTTTTTAGGCATTTTCTGTTTTCTGAACTACATCCTGTTAATAAGAAGGCTACAAATGGGTCTGAAAACGGTAAGAACAAAATTTTCATGGATACATTTTCCAGGGACCCGTTGCTGCATACTTAGCAGAGGTCGAAGAACGCATTTCACCTCAGAAGTCTTGTGTGAGTCGATCAATTTTAGCTGTTTTTGGGCTTAATTCAGAACTAAGATTTGGCCGATTTTGCAAAAAATTTTAACATTAGTATTCAACATTGAAGTGCATTGTTTACAAAATTTTCCGGGGCACGGCAACGGACCCCGCTGTGGCCAGCCTTAAAATCTACTTCACGTGTAAAAAAACTTTTGGTAGGACAAAAAGGGGTAAAAGGGTTAGAAATTTCTTAAAGTTTTCGGCGGCGCTGGAAAGTTTGTCTGTTCTGTATGATGTAAAGGTATAAATTAAGTTTAAAGAGCAAAAGCGTCAAAATTTTCTGGTGCATGGCTCCGCCGGTTACAGTTGTTTCTCTTTTTAAAGCTCCAGCATTGCGTTTAAAAGCCTGAATCAGTCAAAATATTCTAGTGCTTCATACTAAGTTATTAATGCGCAGTTTTCCTGTTAGAAGCCTGAACTTACGGCATTATGTCAAAATTGTTTTGCACAAATTCGATAATTTTCTGCTCTGTCAGACTGTCAGTATTCACAGGGCTACAAAATGTTAACAGCGGTAAAAATGATTTAAGTTTTGGGCATTTTGAGTCACTCATGATTTCCGAACTGTTTGTCTATAAAAAGGCCGTAAATTCTACACGAAAACGGTGAAAAAATTGAAAAATTTCGGCGATTTGCGCCGCTTCACACTTTTTGTATTGTTGATCGTCAGAAACCCATAAATCAGCCAGGCTACACAACTAATGGTCGAAAAACTCAATTTTACAATACATCGTGCCACTGTACCACATCAAAGCATTCGATGCAAAAGTAGTCTTCAAAAATTTTTGTGCATGCCCCCTCCGAACCAAAATCCTGGCTACGCCTCTGACTACAGGTTAAAATGCGAGCCGAAGCGCCAGCTTCAAATCAATAAACATATAACTTGACTGCATAATCACATTGTGTGCTATATTACCTGCAGTCTAGGCCACTGGTTTTTGACTGCATATAATTTTACATTGTGTACTATATTGCCTGCAGTCTAGGCCGCTGGTTTTGACTGCATATAATTTTACGTTGTGTGCTATATTACCTGCAGTCTAAGCCGCTGGTTTTTGACTGCATATAATTTTACATTGTGTGCTATATTACCTGCAGTTAACTGCAAACAATTACCGTCGCAAATTTTATTCGCTTATCCGACAACAAACCAAGTAACATTAATACATTGATAAGTAATGAGAGAAAAAAGATGAAATATAAACATACACAGAAACACACCTGGACAATGGGTTCAACCCGGTTCAACCCGGTATCACCTGACGGCCACTCGGTATCACCTGGGAAAATGGCGGGTGTCACCTGAATTTTTTTGTGAAAAAATGAAGATACACGCTGCAAAACCAATGTAGGATTACTAAAACATGTAAATGGATTATTTAGACATGGAGCCCAATCAGTAGTCCAACTAAACAACCAACCAACCAACCAGTCAGCCAACCAACCAATCAACCAACTAACTAACTAACTAACTAACCAACCAGCCAACCAATCAACCAACTTATCAACCAACCAACCAAACAACCAACCAACCAACCAACCAATCAACTAACTATAAGTAACTAATTACATAAGTAACTAACTAACTAACTAACTAACTAACTAACCAACCGATCAACCAATTTACCAACCAACCAAACAACTAAACAATCAACCAACCAACCAATTAACCAACCAACCAACCAACCAATCAGCCAGCCAACCAACCAAGCAACCAACTAACCAGCCAACCGACCAACCAACCAGCCAGCCAGCCAACCAACCAACCACTCAACTAAAAACTAACTAACCAACCAGCCAGCCAATCAGCCAACTTATCAACCAACCAGCCAACCAAACATTCAACTAACCAACCAAACAACCAAACAACCAACCAACCAACTTACCAACTACCAACCAACTAATTAACTAACTAACCAACTAATCAACCAACTTACCAACCAACCAACAAAACAAACAACCAACCAACCAACTAACCAACTAGCCAACCAACTAACCAACCAACCAACCAACTAACCAGCTAACCAAGCAACCAACCAACTTACCAACCAACCAACTAACCAGCCAACCAGCCAACCAACCAGCTAACCAACCAACCCACCAACCAAACAACTAACCAACCAACCAACCAACCAACTAACCAACCAACTAACTAACTAACTAATCAGCCAACCAACCAACCAACCAACCAACCAACCAGTCAACCAATAGCAAACTAAACAGCCAACCAACCAACCAATTACCAACCAACCAAACAATCAACAACCAACCAACTAACCAACCAACCGGCTAACCAACCAACCAACCAAGTCACCCACCAACCAACGAACGAACAAACCAACCAACCAATTAATTTACCAACCAACCAACCAACTAACCAACCAACTAACCAACCAGCCAACCAACCAACCCACCCACCAACCAACGAACGAACGAACCAACCGAACCAACCAACTAAACAACCAACCAACTAAACAACCAACCAACTAAACAACCAACCAACTAAACAACCAACCAACCAACCAACCAACCAACCAAATCAATCAATCAACCAATCAACCAACTAACCAACCAACCTACCAACCAACCAACCAGTCAACCAACCAGCGAACTAATCAGCCTACCAACCAATAAACCAACCAGCCAGCCGCAAACCAGCCAACCAACCAACTAACCAAACAACCAACTAACCAACCAAACAGCCAACTAACCAACCAACCAACCAACTAAGCAACCAATTAACCAACCGACCAACCAACCAATTAGCTAACTAGCTAACTAACTAACTAACTAACTAATTAACTAACTAACTAACTAACTAGCTAACTAACTAACTAACTAAATAAATAACTAAGTAACTAACTAAATAACTAACTAACTAACTAACTAACCAACCGATGAACCGACTTACCAACCAACCAACCAAACAACCAAACAATCGACCAACCATCAACTAACCAACTAACCAACCAACCAACCAACCAACCAACCAACCAATCAACCAACTAACCAACCAATGAATCAACCAACCAAGCGATAAATCACTTAATCAACAAACCAGCTAACTGACGAACCAATCAACCTTTCATCCTGAAATTTTCTCCAACTTTTCAGCTGAAAAACTACAAATGTTTTATACGTTTCACAGCATAAAAATACTTAAATTTCCGGCGCATGGCGCCATCAATTTAACAAAACGTACTTATAGCCAATTTCAATTTTCGACAGATGAAATTTTTCGGCAAATAAAATTTTCTGCATTTTTTATCATGCAAAAAGGTGCAAAAATCGAGTGCAAAAAATAGAAATATCGAAATTTTTTCACGCTCAGCACCAGACATACTTTCTTGAATTGCTTCTCTTCAGATAGTTGCAGACAGGGAAGGATTTAAGGGGGTGGGTGGCGCCCCCCGCCCCGCCTTTTATTGGCCCAACATACTTGGCGCGATAAAGAATGGATATGTAATTTGCAATGATTCTTGAACGTAAATGATCTTGATTTCTCAAATTTTTCCTGCGCCTCACGCCGGATAATACCTATTAATGACATTTACATATTTACTTTCTTGGCGGTCTAAAAGCCATATTTTCGCTCAAGAAATGAATTAAAACGATTTCAAGAGCAGACACAGCTATTTCAGCATACTTTTATTCTATTTTCAATCCATGCATAACCTTTAAAAATTTTCGACGCTACGCATCAAATGCTACAAATACGGGAAATCGAGCAGCAACTCAAGCTTTTAAAAGTCCTTCTGCCTAAAATCCACGAATTTTCCGAAACTTTGCGCTGGATTTCCACTAAAGTCAACAAAATTTAATGATATTTTTCAAATAAAATTGTCGAAAACTTCAAAAAAATTTTGAAAAATGTTGCTTCGAAAGCGATTTCAAATGAAAGTAGACGACGTAAAACGCGGAAAAAATGCCATTTGCACGTGAAGAGCAGTCGGATGTTTCAGCAAATACTTGTAGATGGACGAGGTGTTTTAGAGCGTTTCTCAGCAAGCCCTACACATAAGAGAAAAAAATTATTTTAATTTCACTTGTCTTCAAAAATCGTGTCGCATAAATTGGCCGCACAAATGATTTCTCGACAAACATAAGTTCGACCCTGCTGAAAAATTGTTTAAATTGTTCTATAATCAATTCAGGTAGATTGCAAACAAAACTTATGTGAACAGTAAATAATTCTGTGAAGCGTCAGAAAATTTTGACTTATTTCTTCATTTTATACCTAAAGATGGGCTGTTTAGAAGTCAAAAGTTATGCAACTAACAATAGGTTTGGCGCAAAGCGCCGAAAATTTTGGGCCTATTAGCTCAAAAGTATGCTGAAATCTATTTTGGCGATTTTTCAAATAGGTACGCTTCAAGAATTTTTAATTTTCCTTTAGGGACCCATGTAAAAAATACTCGTACTTTCAAAATTTAGAAAGGGGGACTAGTCCCGTCTTTCCCCCCAAAGCTACGTGCCTGGTGAAGGCCATTTTTTGGACCTGTTTTGGCTGTTTTCGGAAAATGGAATACGGGCATGCCTTCTTACGGAAGTCCTAGATCCGCCACTGGTTGCAGAATTAGTGTAAGGCTTTAAAATAGATTGTGAAAGAGTAAAGCGCTATAATTCTTTATTATTACAGGCTGCAAAACTGAGCCAAAAAGGCAAAACACTTTGAAAATTCGTGTCATCAAATAAAATAGCTTCTCAGCGCATTATTTACATTCTCAAATTCGGGAGACCCTTCCTGAACTTAAATCCTGGATACGGGTCGGGTAATGTACCAGACAAAATTGAGGCCCACAAAAAAATTGTGGGGCAATTTTTGTTCAATTTACAAAGACATCTTGGGCAAAAGGCCTAGTTTTGTATTCGGCAAAGATTTTTTCCGATCTATTAGGACTTTTTAGGACCGTCTTTGTGAAAGACAAAGATTTCTGGTAGGACAAAATCAGTAGAAAAGTCAGAATTTCAAGAAATTTCCGAAATTTTGTCTGTTCGGTATGCATTTATAGCTGTAAACATTGATTGAGCGAATTCAAAAACGTCAATGTTTTCCGGCACCTCGCGTCGATTACTGTGTTTTTTCTCTCTATAAACCTCCAGCATTGAGTTTAAAAGTTTGAATCAGCCAAAAGATTCAGGCACTTTGTTTTAAAAGTTAGAAAGAAAATTTTATTACTAATACCAACAGTTAAAATACAAAATGACAAGATATATAATAAATGCAATTACGAATTAGTAAAGGGACATGCGAGTCAATGGAATGACAAGTTTTACGCGCGCCCCACAAGATATCTAGATAAATCAAAGTTTGCTAATCTAGATTTAAATATGTTTAGGTTAGGGGAAGAAACAATGAAGTCAGGAAGATCGTTCCAAACTGCGATGTATTTGTAAAAGAAATCAAACTTTTCTAAATTAGAATGTACAGTAGGTATGACTAATTTAAATCTATTAATGCTACGGGTAATATTATGATTAAATACAAAAAAATCATCAGCTTCCAAACATGATTTATGACAAATAATTTGATACATCATACACAGACAAATCTGCAAGCGTCTTAATTCAAGTCTGCACAATTTAAGTTGTGTTAAACGATCCTCGTAAGAAAGAATATTATTATAGCCAAAAATATATTTAGTGAATCTACGTTGAACAGCTTCCAATCTATCTATATCCTTAAGATAAGAGGGGTTCCATACACTGCAACAATACTCTAATAAAGGTCTAACATAACAACTATAAGCTTTAACAAGATTACCTTTATCACGCGAAAAAAATGATTTGCGTATTAAAATACATCTAAAGAAAGCTTTTTTAATCAAAGAATTATAATGTTCCTTAAATTTTAAATTTCGAGGAATCAAAACTCCTAAATCACGGACAAACGGATCACTAGAAATAATTTCCCCATTTAGTCTATAAACAGCTTTTTGATTATTATTACCCAAATATAGAACTTGACTTTTGGTTCGAGAAATAGGTAAATCCCATGCAATTGCCCAGTCAATAATCTTATCTAAATCAGACTGTAATAATTTACAGTTACGACTAATATTGAAAATTTTGATATCATCTGCGAACATATAAACCGTACTACAAATATTATCACATATATCATTTATAAAAATCGAAAAGAGCGTAGGTCCAAGGACACTTCCTTGGACGACACCGCTGGTAACAGGCACATAATCTGAAAAAGACTGATTAACGCGAACACATTGGGAACGATTAAACAAATAGGCCTTTAACCATGCATACAAATTACCGTTTATTCCATATCCGTTTAACTTAATAAGAAGTTTTTCCATATTTACTTTATCAAAAGCTTTAGAGAAATCTAAATATATTATATCAACAGTTTCTTTTTTAGCTAACGACTGAATCCATGAAAATTTACACTTTAACAATTGTGTTTCACAAGATTTATTCTTTTGAAAACCAAATTGATAAGGAGATATTAGTTTATTAACCTTAAGAAAGTCTAACAATTGACTATTTATAATTCTTTCCATAATTTTGGCAATAGAACAACAAAGAGAAACGGGCCTGTAATTATCCACTAATGCTGGATCCCCCTTTTTTAATATTGGAATAACATGTGCCATGCTCCAAAGCTCGGGAATATTTCCAGACAGAAAAGATACAGTGAAAATACTAACTAACGGCTTTATCATTTGAAACGACAATTTTTTAATAAAAAGATTACATATGCCATCGGGGCCAACTGCAATAGACGTATTTAGATGGTTAATGGCTTCCAATACGCGATCCTCACTAAAAATAACGTCAGAAAGCGAAAAATCACAGCGCTTCTGAAAAAGAAAATTCGCGTTAGTAATGTCACTAGAAAACACTGAAGCGAAATAATCATTAAAAATGTTAGCCTTGCGTAATGAATCGGTTATAACATTATTATCAGAAAATGTTAGAGGAGGAATTTCACTGCGACTTTTTAACCTATTATTTACAAAAGTATAGAAAGCTTTAGGATTATTATTCTTGAGCAATTTGTTTTCTTGAGAAGAGAAATAATCATGAATAGTTCTACGTAGAGCCTTACAATGATTTCGATATTTAACTTTAGTTCCTGGAGTTTTACACCTTTTATACTTATCCCATAGAGAACGTTTTTTAAGAAATAATTTATGTAAGCTTTTAGGGTATTTAAATTTTAATTTAGCCCTAAAAGTAGGTACAAAACTAAAAATAAGAGGATTTAATATACTTAAAAAAACATTATACATGTCATTAACTGTTGAACATGTAGAAAAAATGTCAGGCCAAGAAACAGAGGATAAAAAAGTAGCTATACTCTCGTAGTCCGCTTTATTGAAATTTAAGCAAGGTTTATCTCCATCTTGAAAAGTTCTAGTTAAAATTTCAAAAGAAATCGAATTATGGTCGCTTGTTGAAAAAGGAGGAAGAACCTGGATATTAAAAACGTTATATGCAGCAAATACTACATCAATCAAAGTATTATCGTGAGTATTTTCTTTAACTAACTGTTGCAGACCACTAGCTGATAAGTAATCAAAAAATAATTCGTTTAATGGATTAAATGTAAAAGTACCATGAAACCAATCAATTTTAGGCAAATTTAGATCCCCTACTATAATAACGGGATGACAACTATTAGTAGCCCATTCAATTAAATTACATATCCGAAGTGCAGTATCAAAATCATACTGAGGAGGTCTATAAACTAACAAACATCTTATAACATCTCCACCTTTTAAAATTTCAACTACTAAAGTATCAGACACAAACAGAGAAGCAGGAACTTTAACGCATCGAGCATAAAGATGAGGTTTAGCAAAAATTAAAACTCCACCTCCCCGCTTATTCTTACGATCTGATCGGAGAATAATATAATTTTTTAACGGACATAATAGACTGTCGGAAATAGATTCATTTAACCAGGTTTCACAAAAAAATAATATATCGAATTTTGCAGTATTTAACAGAAAGTGAAGTTCCCCTAACTTATTCACAATACTACGAGAATTACATAGCAAACATTTAATATTAACAAAATAATGGGGCGAATTTACCTAAATATTAGACGCGTATTGACCATGTTGAGCACGAAATTTGGGATTAGATGGTTTAGGGGCTGTAGAACGAGGATCATAGACTCGTACAGTTTTCTTCTTCACACAGTCATCCCTAAAGTCGATATATAGATTAGTCTCGCCCCGCTGTCCAATCGTTGGTGCAACTCGTCGTTAAGTTCACGCTGACGTTTTCGCTGAAGAAACGACAAATCCGGTCGCGCACGTAATTTCGAGTAGACGTTTGTTGGATTTGCAGGGCGGACAACTTTGTTGATAAGACCAATAAAGCGACGTTGAGCACGTGACGAAGAAAGACAAACTTTCAGAAACTGAGGTTTGTCTGAATATTTGGGACCGTCTCTAAATACCTGCGTTATATCGGCAGATGAAAAATCAGAGTCTTTATTATAATCATCAATTAAAGATTTAACCGAAACAAGGTCATGGTTAGATTCGGCTAAACCAAATACGACCGCATTCGACTTTTTGATTCACGTTCTAGACCATCTTGAATTAATAAGCCTATATCGACGATGCTGGGTGACGTAGAAGCGCTGTTTATTTATTGGATGACTAAACTTGACCTGAACTTATGATAAATATGTCAAAATTGTTTCGCACAAATTTGGCAATTTTTTGTTTTATCAGTCCACAAAACTTTGAAATTGTGTTAAGGACTGTAGAAATAATAAAATTTTTCGAATTTTCTAAATTATTTGTCAATAAAAAGGCCGCAAAATCTGCTTGAAAATAATAAAAATATCGAAATTTTTTGGCTCTTCCGTATTTTTCATCTTTAGAAACCTATAAATTGAAAAACTTTTGGGACCGTCGTCGCATTTGTACAAAGGGACCTTGTATAAAAAACACTGAATAAAGGTATGTCAATCGGCGCTGGCGTCAGGACATAAGACCCACTACTGGGGCTTGGCATTTAAGGCTGAAGTCAAACATTGAATGCACATATTTCTTGCATTTCTTATCTTCAGAAAGGTGCCAAATTGAGCTTAACAGCATAAAAACGCACAAATTTTCCGACGCTTTGCGCCAAATATAATTACTGCATTGCTTATATACGGAAACCTGCAAAAGTGAGCATAAGAGAGTAAATGTATCGAAAATTTCCAGTGCTTCGCGCCAAATATAATTTCCATGGCATACATTCAGAAAGCTGCACAATTGTGCCTAAACAGATGAAAAAATCGAAAAATTCGGGCGCTTCGTGCAAACTATAATTATTGCATTGCTGTTTAGAAAGTTGCAAAATTTAGGTTAAAGTGTAGAAATCTTAAAAACTTTCGGCGTTACACGCCAGGCATGATACTCGATTATTTATATCGAGAAACATGCAAATTTGAGCCTAAAAGAGTTCTGCGCTTCGCGCCATATATTATTTAAGCACTGTCTATATTCAGAAAGCTTCAAAATTCAGCTTAAGGGGATAAGGACGTCAAAATTTTTCGGCGCTTCGCGCAATAGTCTTATAATATGCACGTTTCTGCACTATTTGTCTTATAAGGCTGCAAAATTGAGTTTAAAAGAGAAAAAATATTTTAAAAATTTTCCTTCGCCATTGTTTAGAGCTCTTTGAGAAATGCTCAAAAATGCGTTTATTTTCGCCTATCTCCTAATGGTTCTCGATATATCTGACTTCAAAGTTTGCGATCCACTTTGGATCCTGGATACCGGGCTGTTTAGTCGAATATATTTTTGTACTGGGTTAAAGTTTTATAGCTGCTGTAAAAGTTCAGAGGACAAAAATCTACCGGAATTAAACCTTTTCCTTATCAACTCTGAATTCCTCAAAATGAAGTCGAAGATATGGAAATGCCATAATATTCCATTAATGGTGCCGAATTTACTAATTTATTCATACGTCTGTTTTTATAAATTCCTAAAGTTGAGCTGAATGTGAAATTATCAATATTTCTGCTGGATTTAATATTTTTATTTCCTGTTTCGCATGAAAAAAGCATTTAAATACCTAAGCGAAGTTTGAGGATGATTAGGGCTGCAAAATGAGTTTTATACTCGTATCTTCGAAAAGCCATCATATTGAGCTGGAAAGGATAGAAGGTCAAGATTCTTTGGCGCTTCGTGCCAGATGTAATATTTATTGATGTTTTAAAAAATAAGAAGACCAAAATTTTCCCGCACTATTTGGCAGATATGCTTAATCATTACATTGTTTATTTATAAAGAGGCTGCTTAATTGGACTAAAAGGAAAGGGTACAAATTTTCCATAAGGCCAATTTTGTTGCGGTAGTTGTCATGTCCTTGAAAAATTTGCGTAATTGAGCTGAGAATGACAAAAAGGCCTAAACAAATTTTCCAGAAGTGAACACAATGCAAACTCTAAAAACTATAGTTGTAAACAATTAGTGTATTGACTGATGATACTAAATGCGAGTAAATTGGGACGGATAAAACAAGCGCAAATGATGCATGCAGACTTGCAGAACGTTTCAAAAAAGTTATGAGGTGACATATTCCAAAACAACCCTTTTTCGAACCGGCAACCAACCATAATTTTTGGCCGCCGGTATCATCTGGGAGACCCGCCTTTGTCCACCTATGCACAGAAAGACAAGTCAATAAAATACATAAATAGTCGAGGAAAGCGGGATAACATAAAGGCAGGACATAAACTGCGCTGGTGCTGGCATTGGCCCTCGCCAACTGGATAAAAGGTGGCGCTGGCGCTGTCCTTGGCCCCGGCCATTGCCAACTGGGTAAAAGGTGGCACTGGCCTTGGCCCTGACCATTGCCAACTGGGTAAAAGGTTGTGCTGGCGCTGGCCTTGGCCCTGGCCATTGCCAACTGGGTAAAAGGTGGCGCTGGCCTCGGCCCTCGCCAACTGGACAAAAGGTGGCGCTGGCTCTGCCTTGGCCATGGCCAAGTGGCTAAAAGGTAGCGCCAGCCATTCGCCCAAGCTGATGTGAGCAAAGCTAGCAATGATGTTATATATAGTTTCTCTGAAACATCAAAATGCGGGTCAAACTTAATTATCGTTATTCATCATTTAATTGAAGGTAGAAGGCATCTTAAATTTTGAACAGACTATACTAACATATTCAATTGAAAATTTTAAAGTTATTTGAGTGATTTTTAAGTAAAATAACTTTTAAAATGCAGAAAATACGCGGTTCACTAAATATAACTTTCGATTTCTACAAAAATTTTAGCTGAATGAATATAGTTTCTTTTTACGAAAAATAAATTATTCCATACGTTCTTCAAGTGGAAAATCTAGTTTTTGTGATGCAGAAAATATGTGATTCTATGGCGTTTTCAACAGTCAATTAATATGTTCATCGAAAAATTGTAAAGGAAGCAGTTGAAACGCAAATTGCCTATAAATATGGGTAGAATTTAAATAAGTATTTAATTCCCAAGCTGAGAGATGCGACTAAAGCTTTCAGTTAATCTGCAATTACTGTAAACCGTCAGCTTACTGATGGCAAAAGCGCCAGCGCCACTTTTTACCAACTCGGCTATGGTCATGGTCAAGGCTAGCACCGCGTTTCACCCACTTGGTTCTTTCCTTCATGAAAATATTAATTGACTGTTGAAAGCGGCATAGAACCACATATTTTCTGCATCACGCGAATGACTGGCGCTTCTTTACCCACTTGGCCATGGCCAAGCCGAGCGCCAGCGCCACCTTTTACTCAGTTGGCAATGGTCAGGGCCAGCCCAAGGCATTGCCAGCGCCACCTTTTACCTAGTTGGCGATGGCCAAGGCCAGCGCCAAGCGCCACCTTTACCCAGCTGGCGAAGGTCAGGGCCAAGGCCAACGTTAGCGCCACAGTAGTAAGGAGACCCCCCCGCGCACGTAAAATGGGGGTCCGCTCTATGCTTAACCATTAGAGGTCTTCCTACGTAGGTCAGTCTCGGGGTCCGCCTTCGGCTACCCCCGCAAAAGGTCTGAGGGGCTTTTTACCTGTGTGACGTGCTTATTTATAGACTTTACTCGTCCCCGTAAAAAGAAAAAAGTTGCTCATGATGGGGGTTGAACTGCCGACCCACGAAACTGAAGCCCGCCGCCTGACCACTCGCGCAACACTAGTCATTTCTCAGAATGTAAGTACTATTTATAGTTGATAACGAAAATGTAGTTTGACAATTGTTTTGCCGAATTCAAAAGGCACAGGTTTATCTTGATCACTCTTAATGTTCACTTCAATTGTATTGAATGACTTTTTGAGCACAGGTATATAATGTGGACTAATATATGCATGATTAACAATATCCATATACTTTCCTTCTATATTCACAACTTGCAGAAGCGGTGCAAAAATATTTCCAACAATTTGAGGCTCAACTATATCACAATATACATAAAAGTTATGCATTCCACCTAGCATGTCAGGCGAATGGTGCGCAACTATGTTCAATTCTTTCTTAACGGTATAATCTATATTGCTAAGCTGGCTCTCTAGAAATCCTAGCATATACATTAAATGCTTTGTAAGCTTCACACTTTGAATATATTCAGAATTTATTGTCAGATGACAAAATTTTCTATTTTCATCATACTTTATGCCAAAATATTGCATGTAATCAAATTTATCTATTGAGCTAATCGTTTTTATTCCATTCCTGATGGCTTGAATGAGATCGTGTATATTTAAATACCTTGCTCGAGGTATAAGCAATTTTTGTCGCACATTGTTTTTTATATCATAAAATTGTATCATATTCTGCTCCTCGGAAACATTGTGCCATGTATTTGCATAAATTATTTCTACTAAACCAACCTCCCACTCACCATTTAATACAATTTGTCTAGGCAGATTGGTAACAAATGTGGCTGCAGTATTTGTTTCCTGTGAATTGCTTGGAAGAGTAAGGTAAAATTGTTTCATATCCATGTTTACAACTTAAATTTATTAAAGTATTTATAGATTCTTTCATGTTGCATTGATGTGACAATGTTCTTAAATGAAATACCCTGTGCACGGCAAACTAGGAAATAGATGCACATGTGGCCGCATGAAATGCTAAGTATGCCTTGAACTTTTGCATTATTGTATGTGTAAGCTTTTGCATTATGCTGTATATACTCTTTGAGCTCAAATGGTTTTCGTCCATAGCTGTCAAAATAGTCACAGTGTCCTTTGTGATTAAAATAGAGGGCAACCCAGTGGGAGCCAGGTTGATTGCTATCATCCAGGTTCACTACAAGGGCAGCAGGGTAACTCTTAACGCGAGGTACAAGGTCTAATGGGAAAACACCTAAAAATGTACGATTTTGAAAAGCAGCATTAAGAATTTCGATTATTTCAATAGTATTCATGTTTTATGCGTTATAATCATGAAAAGTGTTACGGTTTTTGTCAATCATTATCAAATTGTCGAATTCAGCATATATAATAATTTCAACACCTGAATCGGGCAAATTACCACTGAATTTTATATGAATGCTGGTTGTACCCTCGTGGATTAAATCCCAATGCCCACTATCATCTTCATCAGGAGTCAGGTCAAACACGAAAAAACAGTGACTTGTTTTAAATTCCTCTCTGCTAATAAAATTACTTTCACGCCCTAAATCTAATGCTTCAAACATTTGATTAAAAGCTTGTAGGTATCTATCATGTTTAAATGAAATGCTGAGTGGGTAAGCAGGAAATGTTACACCACCACATGTTACTTTTACATCATTTATATTAAAAGGCTTGAAATTAAATGGCGATTTTTCTATATTACCTCGATAAGCACTGCCTTCAACACATGCAAATACAATACGCCGAGGTAGCTGACCAGTAAACAATGTATAATTAGGCGTTTCTCTTGCTGGATTTGATAAATGCAAGTTGGTCATAGCCACTCTCCTTATAGGATATTTTGCAGTACATGATTGCATTGTTTGTTCAAGTGCTAGATTTACACTGTCCAAAACCTCAACTTTTCGAATGAAAAATTTCATTTGTAAGACCTGTAGTTCTAAATTTAAATCCTCAAAGCACTGCAAAACAAAAGCATTGCTATTTCTATGTAATTCTAGCCGAAAATCGGTAAAATTAAGCAAATATCTGTCTTGTGAAAACATGTCAATGTGCAGTGGAGCTAAAACTTCTACAATGTTTTCATCCTTAAACATTTTTGACCGCTTTTTGAATGCTTCATTGTCTTTTGTGTCAACATCACCTCCACCTTCGTGAAAGTACAAGGCTGTCTGTAAGTGAGAATGCTTTGCATCATATCCAAAATTAAGCTCAGTTTCAAAATAAGCCCTGTAAGCATATTTGTCAGAGCTGTCAAAAACTAATTGCCCTCCTAAAAAGCACTTTACTTGCTTGAAAAAAGTTTTACCAATGAGATTGATAGGTGCATAGTCGGGTATTGCTGCCCCTGCAGCAACCGCTGGTTTTCTTATTCTTAGTAACATATAAATGTGGTTTTTGCTAAGTTGCAGGTAATGTGGGTCAGGTGGTATTCGAAATTCATATGGTCCTTCATTTGTAATTGGATGTGTTGGCTGGATTTCATGCCAGAAGCCTTGTTTTATTACTACTTGGGTAGGAGGGACCGTGAAAAGGTCAAGTTCGGTTTTTGTACTTGGAGTTGATTTTATGTCTATGAGAGCCATTATTTTTGTTTAGTATTGAAAAGGCATCATTCGGATTAGTATTTATAGACTTCGGGCGGCTACCAAGCCCTTCCCCTTGCTGCAGAGCTTTAGAGGCTTCATCAAAAAATTGTGCAGCTTCTCGCTTTGAGTGTTCCTTGGTTGACTGAAAAAGGGGTTTTCCTTGGGCCAAATCAGCTGCTATATTTGAACCTGCCACTAAAGCATGTTTTCCAACTCGCTTACCAATTGATTGTAAAACAGGGACTGCCATTCTAAAAAGCGAACGGAAAAAGCTGCCAAGACCTACGCCCCGCTGGTATGGGATGCCTTTAAACCCCTCCAACCCATAGCCCGCCTGCCCAGTGTAGTACTGAAGCCAAAAATTGTAATTGTCTGGATGAAATTGGACATGCATTTTTGTGAATTGCTACCTTAAAGTAATGAGAGTATTTATAGACTTTCATCCCAATCAAAATCTATGTCGTTTCGAGCTGCTGTAAAAAGGTGCCTTCCTTGTTTATTGCCAATGCTTTCAATTGGAACATTCATACGATTTAGTGCTTTTAGTAATTCTATTGTACCTGGGTGTTTGCTTATATTTTTTCGCTCACGGGCTAAATCATGCACTATATCTGTGACATTAGAACCATAAATTTCTTGGCCATCAATTATAAGCTGCCCACTAGGGGAAATTTCGATATTCGGACTGCTGTGAATGTAGTGTAAGAGCATTTTTGCTTTCTGATACTGCGATTTTGGGATATCTTCAAGAATTTCCACATCATTAGCAATTCGACTTTCGATGATATTTGCTTTATAAGGTTGTTTTTTCTTTTCCTGTAATCGCATAAATCTACCAACAAGCTGATTATATTTCATAAGCTTTACATCAGGTGGTACACTATTATCACTTAAAAGTTTTTGCATCTCCTTGTCTAAGGAGCCAAGCATGGTGTCAACAGGTTTCCTTCGTTCAGTTAATTCACTAGGTATTAGAATTATTTTTTCTGTGTGCTTCATTTTTACCTATTATTGCATCAGCTAATAGACTGCCAACAATTGAAAGTATGGGAGTGAGTAATAAAGGAAGAAACCCACCGTTCTGTAATATAATGTCTTTTCTTTGCTTTGTTGTTGCCTGCTTATTGTTTGCTAGATATCTAATTTGATTCTGGTACCTTCTAAGTGTGTTGGTGTCTTTTTCTAAAAAAGGAATGTTACCGTTTAAAAAGTTATGAGCACAATCACATATGCAAAGAATCTGATCCTTGCTAGCAGTATTTATAAGCGCGTTTCTCTGAGGTTTCTTTGCAATGCTTAGCACGTGTAAACAAGTTATATTCCGTTTCAGTCGTTTTGGAGCCATCTTAAATTTTTATTTTTTATTTTCATTAGTATTTATAGACTTTGGTACATAAATAGATGGATGTTTATTGAAAATATCCGTTTTTAGCCTATAAGTGTCCATAATATTTTGTGTTAAATCGATGAAAAGATACCCATGAGGTTGAGAAGTTGCATCTGAATAAGCTTCTAGAAAATATTTTTGATTGTTAGGATAAAGCTGTCGAGATAAAACTTGTGCCTGTAACTGATCAGCAGGATTTTTAAATAGCACAATATAATCAGAATTAATGCGAGAAGTGCGCAGTCCATCAAAAAATAGGTTTTGCACTATGTGAATGACACTGACATTCCAGTGGTGACAACCTCGTGTAAATAATTGTATAATTTGCCCATTGCCTTTACTTTCCTGCATCAGATCGTCAAGTATAAGTAGTTGAGGCGTGGGGCTTGTCTCTTTGAGTCTTTTAAAGTTTGGCAACCCTTTTATGAAGGTGACATTTTTTATTTTCGTGTATAATGGCTGATCTTCTGTAAAGCACCACCAAATTTTGGAAATTTTAGTGTCAATTAGTCTTTCACGATTTTCTATAACTTGTTTCACAAACGTCGTTTTACCTGATTTTGTAGGGCCAGAAACAATGCATGTAAAAGGATGTTCTAAAATCATTTTGGCTGCTCATAGAACCTCAATTCTTTCTTTGTTAATTCTGTATTAAATTTATTGGGCCAATTTTTGAATTTGACTTTGTATGTCCCTTTACCAGTATTTATAGCTTTTGCAACTCGCTTGTGCATTTCAGCATCAGGTTCAGCTACTTGGAGCTCCTTTCTATAAAATGCTCCAATGATTGGCTCTCCCATTAAATCCTCCAGTTTGTATGTTTTAGGGCAACTGTCTGATTCCTCTTTAATGCGAAACAACTCATCAGTATATGTGTGCTTGCTTGCTTTTGCGAACCCACTTTTGAGGGAAGTTATTCTCACAAGTTGTCCAATAGGAAGTGTTGCTTCTGGTTTACACATTTTTCTATTTTTCAGCATAAATGCTAATAATTCTCCTGTATTTTCAGAATTTACATCATTTGGGGCTGTATTGTTAAGGCTACTATGAGGCGTGGTATTATAGCTCTCAATGATGCTTTTATATACCTTTGTCCAATTTTCATTTGAATAATATGTCATGTATCGCATGAGCTTGTCACGGAATGTTCGATGAAATCGCTCCACAAAATTAGCCTTAATCTCGGGACTACTTGTCAATATATGCTTGATTCTGTATGACTTAAGCAATCTATTAAACTCCCCTTTAAATTCATTACCATGATCAGTTCGCACTGCCTGAGGGGTGTCAAGTAGCAATATTTTTTCAAAAGCTTGTGATGCAGTCTTTGCACTTTTATTAGTCATTGCCTGCCCATAGGCTTTACGCGAAAAAATATCAATAACCATCAATATGTATCGATTTTTATAATTTTTGTTCCTAAATTCTTTAAGATCAAGAAGATCTACATCCCACAGAAGATTAGGACCTGAAACTATAATTGCCCGTCTGAGAAATCGCTTTCTCACAGGTTTATGCAATTGATAAGTAAACTGTTTAGACAAAAATTCTCTTACTCCTTTATTTGATGCTTTGCTAACTTTTTGCAGTTTATTAGTACCCGAAAATGATCCTGGCTTGCTCACCTCTGTCCACTGTATCTTTAATGGTTCCATTCTTTATAAATATATAGAAAAAGGATTTGTTAAATAGTATTTATTAAAAATGGTCACCATACAAAACATTGTATTGACTACATGCCTGCCAAATGTGCTTGACCTAGATGACATCTACCTGAAATTACCAAATACAGCGCGGTACAATCGGCAGAAATTTCCAGGTATTGTATTTCGATTACCTCAAGCAACATTACTGATTTTCAAATCAGGAAAAATTGTATGTGTTGGAGCAAAAACTATACAAGAAGGCGAAAATACGATCAAGGCATTCATCCATATACTAAAAATGGAGAATTTAATGTTGAAAATAAAGCCTGTGCTGTTTGTTGGCTCGGCTAACTTGGGATTTCGCATTGATTTTTGTAAGTTTTATGAGCTGGTGAAAAGAAAATGTATGTATGAAGTAGAATTATTTCCCGGCCTAGTATACAAATTTAGAAATGTGACTTTTTTACTCTTTACAAGCGGAAAAATGATTCTCACAGGTGCAAAACACAAGCACGAGTTGCATATAGCACATAAAATAGTTTCAACAATGCTTGAAAAATGCAGGTTGGATACATAATATTCCAAACTTTACAAAAAAAAATCCAAACTTCACAAAAAATATTCCAAACTTTACAAAAAAAAATTCCAAACTTTACAAAAAATATTCCAAACTTTACAAAAGTACTATGCTTAAGCGTGTAAAAAATATTCCAAACTTTACAAAAAATATTCCGAACTTTACAAGAAAATTTTGAAACTTTACAAAAAAATTTCCAAATTTTACAAGCTTTTGTGCCCATTTGTCGATGTCGGATCCACACCACGAGGAGGTCGGCACAATAGTGGATCATTTTCAGCTAAAATTTTTAATCGCAACTTAAAAACTCCTGACCACGTGCCCAGGTAAGTGGGATATCAGGCGCCTTGTCATTGTGCATGAGAGAAGCTGAAATTTATTTCAAGTTTAGATATCTAGCGGGACTGTTGTTATTCCATCAGGTAGAACCTTTCTTTTAACATACAGGTATGGAAGTCCCTGCTTTTCTTGTATGTAAGTCCACATTTGGTTATCAGGTTGCATGCGGAAGCCAATATTCTTTCCACCTCGAGGTTCCTGATTTTGCAAGACATTGCTGTATTGTTCAAAGCTGAGCTTGTTTATTTTTTTCATCAAGCCTTTACTGCTTGCTTTGATTTTGTTTGTTCCTTCATCTAGAGCAATGTATGTTTTAGCTGCCAAACAGCACATTGCTGTTCCTCTAAATTCCTCTTTCAGCAGCCCTGGAGTTCTTTTGGTTTCCTTTGATGACACAAACCAATTTGGATATACGTTTTTGAACTCCTGCCTTTTTTCTGGCTTTACTATATCCAATAAATTTTCTGCAGACAGTGCCAAGTAAATGCTATCGGTATCAGTCTGCATACACTGATAATCTGCCTTGTCGAAATATTTCAATAATATGTCATAGAAGAATTCTAGCATGCGAATTTTGGCCCAATTATAAACTGAAAGGCCTACTACAATAGGCAAGTCTAAATTTATTTCTCTTTTACGCATGTGAACTTCATAGCAATTATTAGTAATGTGCTTAATTTTTTTGATATAAGGACTCAGGCTGTATTCAGCCGCTTTTTTATAGTCTGCATAAAACACATCTATGTGTTGCTCCTTATTTGTTAGTGTCTTGCCATAACCTGTATTTCCAAGCAGCTTAAATGTATCAGCAATCATAGCAAGTTCTGGGTCTTCATCCCCTTCCTGCCTATGCTTTGTTACCGTGTCTCGGAATTTTTCAAATGGTCTTGCTCTATCATACTGTATTACCTCATGTATTTTGTCCAATGCAAGGCCATGATTAACTAAAAATCTGATCATTTCTGTAGACAAGATAATACTTTTCCCAAAGTAACTACTTATCAGATTTTGATGTAGTTTTTTCAGTAAATCCATTTTTTCAGCATACTCTTTCATGAGAGGCCCAATATCCTCCCTTCCAATCTCAGCATGCTTTATTATTGGTGGGATGTCAGCATAAAGATTTTTCAAATGATCAGGGGTTGAAATGTCTACTTTGGCAAACCCAAAGACAGATCCATCAAGAATAGCCTGAATCATTTCCTTAGTGCTGACCCAATTCTTTGAATAAAAATGTCTGACATTTTGGGTTTTCAGATATTCTGTACGTAGCTCATGCCATTGGCATTCCCATATGGTAATGAGATTATATCCCAAGGATTTTATGTAAGCTTCCTTCTCTTTAATCCAGTTCTGGGCTTCCTCTGGATCAATTTCCTTATTACGTATGCCTGCTAAACAGTTATGCCCATGCCAGAAGCAGCCATAGAATTCATAGACAGTATTTGTTTCAGCACAAAATCCATCAATGGGTAAGCATCTAGGGCCCACAACTTTTTCTTTTCCATTTCCTGAATGCTGTATTGGATAATTCATTCTCTGGCTTTCATATTCTAGATATTCAATTGATACTGGCTTAGCAGAAGAGATTTTATGAAATTTGTCATTTTTTTTCAGGTACCCAGTGGTCAAAATAGCCTACAGGGGTGTCCATAGACTGTGCCCATAGATACAGGGCGTTAAAGTCAAGACCTATTATTGCTTTGACTGGTTTGCTGGGATCGCTGCAGATAAATGTTTTATCTTTTATTGCTAGGCGTGTCATGACCATAGAAAGGCCCCTCTCATGCTTGACTTAAGTGCATAGTACAGATCTTTAGAGTATGAAGCAAAGAGTGCAAATTGAGTATCTGGGATACTTTTGAAAAGGTAGCGTTCTGTGATGCCTGGAAGTGACATTGCCTCTCTAAAAATATCAATTCTAAATCTGTCCCAGTACAGCTGGGCCATGGTCAAACACGCTTCTAAGAAAGGTACAACATCTCTTAGATTGTAAAATATGAGGTAATCCCTTAAATTTCTCATATTGTATTGTTTCCAGTAAATTTGACATTGTTCATAATCTTCTATGCTTATGCATTCTTCTTTTAATGTGCTGTAAAATGCCTCAGGAGGAGGCAACTTGGATTCAGATAACTTATGAAAAGAATCTAAATATTCATAAGGGAATTTAGCTTTAACTAAGCTCGCTTTATAGGCTTTCATAAATGCATCTAAGCTAAAACCAGGCGCTACATAGGTACTGATGTCTAAGAATTTGAAAAGATTTGTAGATAGGCAAAGTGTTGTGCCATTTCTTAGAATTGCTTTTGGCCATTTGTTATTTTCTGGATCCTTTCGCACTTGCTGTATGAGTGCTGGAAACAAGTTGCGTTTAATCAAATTTAGGTCATATTTGCCTGAGTTGAAACCAAGGCAAGTTAACTGAGAACAGTAATTATGTAATTTGGTCCTAAGTTTATTAAGCTGATTCAAGAACCCTTTTTCGCGCCTTACATCTCTATTCTCATGTTCCTTGATGTAGGCTATCTGATTTTGAATCTTTTGATCAAGAGCTTTAAAGATATCTTGAAAGTGAGGTAAAAGTAGGGCGCTTTGCGCCTGTTGAATTTTTTCAAGATGCTGCAGAAGCTGTATGATCAGTTGATCAGGATCTTGGTTTACAAAGCACGTTGGTTCAAATCCTGGTACATTTGTGTTCACTGCACACGAAATGGGTTGATGCTGTGTTATAAACTGCAATTTATCTGAACCTTTTGTTTCTTTTTTGATTAAAAGTGCCTCAAAGTCGTATACAGCCAAATAAGGACAGAACTGGTTCGCTAATGGAATGTCAAGATCGGACAATTCTTCAAAAACGGTTTTTTTCAGTTGAAATACTCCTCCTGGAAATTTGTGCTTTGGTCTCTCCTTGATGGCAATGATGTTTTACATGATCATTTAAGTATTCTGACTTTTTGAATAATCTGCTGCACATGATACACAGGTATCGCTTTGCATATTGATCAAGATTGATGATATAGCTATAGTGGGCTTGATCGGAAGCAGTCAGTGAAATGTCTAAATTTAACAGTTTGTCATATTTCCTAATCACATTTTTCCAGCAAACCGCTGTTTGCTTGTCAGCATCAATATGAAAACACTGAATATCTATTTCAAACCATTTTTCTATTTTTTCCAGATCGGTATATGGAACACCATCAAAATTTTTGGTGTTGGCCTGAATATTTTTCTTTTGACAATACTGTACAAAAAGTCTGTATACTGCATCGAATTGAAATTTCCTAAAAGACATTGTGCTAAGCAACGGAAAAAACAAAGATTGTCCTTGAACTTATTCCAGTTATTATCCTGTGTCATATGTAATGTGTGCCTTTGATTCGCTATTCCTATCGGAAGTTCAATATCAGTGCATCCAGCAACAAAATTTTTCTGAGGAGTTACAAAAAATTCTACATTTGTTATAGCCTGAAGTCCCCATTTAGTATCTGGGCGGCTGAATTTTTCTTCAATATCGATTTCCTCAAGCTTTTCTGCTAAACTTTTTACATCATCACTGTTTCTGATTAGAACTGGCTTTCCAAGAAGAGTGAAATTATTTTGGCAAGCATACCAATAATTGCTTAAACCAGTTTCGCGATTTTTCAAAATACAACCTAATGCTGCATCCACACGGAATGCCTCTTTTCATTACTGAAAATATCACTAAGCATACTTAAATAATCGCCAGTTCCCCAGCGATAATTATAAGAGTGATCTAGCACATCATTTATGCTTTTGGTTGTGCGTATCAAATTCCAGTACTTCCTGACTTCCTCCCTAATATTATCAGGGTAGTCGGACAAATTTTCTGGAAGAAGACTGTCCTGAGGCATTACTGCAGTTTGAACAGGCTCAACTTTTTCTAATTTGGGTCCTGGATTCGCTTTTACTAGTAAGCATGATTTCATATGAGTATCTGAGAAAAGATCTGATGAATTACAATAGATGCACTTTTTTTCTACATGCTTAGTCTCAAAATGCGCACAAAGTTTTCTAGGAAGCCTAAAACGATGCACATGAAGGGCAGCGATACCTAGCACCTACATGCGCAGATTCCTCATGTTCTTTTAATCTATTAGGCGTGTAAATGTTTTATTGCATGTTATGCATGTGTGCAGCTTACGCTCCGGAAGCTGCGATCGGTTTGAGCCGGCCTCAAAAAAGTTACTGGCATCGGCCGGTGAAGGCTATTTTTTAGCCCTTCTGAGACCAGTAACCCCGGAATTCTGACGTTTGTAGTCATAATTTCCAGAATGTTCCTAAACTTAAATTTTGAAATTTGAAACAATTTTAATATTTATAGACTTTGATTTCTAGTTGGGTGACAATTTTTAACAGAAAATTCTTATTATTTATAGACTTTGATTTCTTTCTAGTCAGATGACAATTTTTAACAGAAAATTCTTATTATTTATAGACTTTGATTTCTGTCGGGTGACTTTGATTTCTTTCTAGTCGGGTGATAATTTTTAACAGAAAATTCTTATTATTTAGACGGCGGGCTTCAGTTTTGTGGGTCGGCAGTTCAACCCCCATCATGAGCAACTTTTTTCTTTTTACGGGGACGAGTAAAGTCTATAAATAAGCACGTCACACAGGTAAAAAGCCCCCTCAGACCTTTTGCGGGGGTAGCCGAAGGCGGACCCCGGAGACTGACCTACGTAGGAAGACCTCTAATGGTTAAGCATAGAGCGGACCCCCATTTTACGTGCGCGGGGGTCTCCTTACTACTGCCACCTTTTACCCAGTTGGCGAGGGTCAGGGCCAAGGCTAGCGCCACCTTTTACCCACTTGGCCATGGCCAAGGCTAGCACTAGCGCCATTGCCAACGCCACCTTTCACCCATGTGCGCCATGGCCATCGCCAGCGCCACCTTTTACCCACGCCCCGGATAATACCTATTATTGACATTTATTTACTTTCTTTGCGACCTGGAAGCCAGTTTTTGCTCATGGAATAACTTCCTAGAAAATTTCAACAGTATAGATTTCTTACATATTGGAACATAACTTTTAAAAAATTTTTGACGGTCGGCGTCAAATGTACACATACAGGAAATCGAGCAGTAAATCAAGATTCTAAACTTTCTTCTGCCTAAATTTCAAAAGTTTTCGGCGCTTAGCTCTAGTTTTTTCTCGATCTTCTAACACTATGTAGTTTTCTAACTCCTATTTTCATTGAAGTGGTTGCCAAATGAAATTTCGCTTCAAAAACTGCTTCGTCATTCATTTATACGATTTGTTTCTATCAAGTTTAACCTCAGTAGCAGACTTTTTGGCCAGTGAGCAAGCGATTTACACAGGATAAACTGAGCTAACTTTGCATTTAAAATCATTATTGGCTCAAATCAATAAATGATCCTAGACACTGCTTTGACACATATATACTTGTGCACAAATGTCGTAAGCAGGAGGAAGTCCATCTCCCTTAGCCCAAAAGTAATTTTGGAAAGGTGAGATAATGCATTGGAAATAAGGAAGTCGGCACGGCACCTTTTTTATCGAACAATCTCAAAATGTTCGGCGCATCGCGCCGTTGGATTTTTGTTTTCCGTAAGCGTAGCTCAAGTGCGGCCAAAAAAAACGTTTTTTTCACAGCTTAAAAATTTAGCAATTGCATAAAAATGTAATTCTACTGTTAAAAGTAGGTTAGTAAACTTTCATTTATCTAGACATCTTGTGGGGCGCGCGCAAAAATTGTCATTCCATTGACTCGTATGTCTCCTTACTAATTTGTTTGTTTCTATTATGTAACTTGTCATTCTGTATTTTATCACTTTGGTTTATTAGATATATAATTTCTTTCTTCTTCCTTCAAAATAGATCACTGAATGTGAAAAACGCTTGATGAGAGACGCAAACAATAAAAGATGAAATTGTTCTAATGTAGCACTATGTAAGTCAAAGTGGGACGCACAGCTCAGGCAAGATATGCGAATTATTTTCTATGAGTGGCGATTTTATACCTTATTCGTCTCTGCAGAACCTAAAAACATTGTTTAAAACTGTGAGAATGCTGAAATTGTTTTGCGCTTAGGCCAATTCAATTTTCTGAAGTATTTGCCATCATAGAACCTCATATTCAAATCGGAAATGTAAATGATTTGAAAAATTTTCGGCGATTTGCGCTATGTTGGCAAATTATTGCCTTTTTGATTGTCAGAGACCCAGGAATCGCTGAAGTGCAGTACTTAAAGTCGTAAAACAAAGTTTTAGCACCCTGTAGAAGTAAAAGGCACCATATATAGTAGCACAGGACGGATGCTTTGAGAGGTCCGCTCGGCCTGAAGGGGAATAAAACACACATTCCCATGGGGGTAAGGGGGTATTACTCCCCTCAGGGTCCAAGACTCGAGTCACTATCA
Organism: Mermis nigrescens; assembly: GCA_036768485.1. Classification (NCBI taxonomy): domain Eukaryota; kingdom Metazoa; phylum Nematoda; class Enoplea; order Mermithida; family Mermithidae; genus Mermis; species Mermis nigrescens. The sequence continues at coordinate 13,300,082 of JAVLUZ010000160.1, forward strand.
GACGATTTTTGGTGAAAACCTTTACCCTTTGAATTTTTTTTAATCAATTTTTACAATGGCAAAAGTGCACTTAACTATTAGCATTTCATGAAGTGATACAGTATTTTTGAACATAAGCAAGAGTAAGTAGACAAACTATTACTATAAAACATGCATATAACAGCTCAAAATTTTGGGAGTGGGTGTCCTCGGCATACATGTGGAGGGAGGGGGGTAAGCGACTCCAATTTTGAGCCAAAAATGGCAAAAACACCTAAAAATAGCCAAAAAAGCGCGAGTTTTCGCCAAAAAATGGGTGAGGGTGGTCAAAAAGACTTTGATGGGGTGCGGGGCGTAAAAGCGTTGGTGAGAGATCACCCAAATCCCCTGTTACATTTTTGTTTCTCGGCCATCTATCGGGGGGGGGGGGGGTTAGCGGCTCCGATTTCTGGCCAAAAGTGGCAAAAACACCTAAAAATAGCCAAAAAAGCGCAAAGTTTTTCGCCAAAAATGGGGTAGGGTGGTCAAACATTTTCTGACTTTGAAGGGGGTGCGGGGCGTAAAAGCGTTGGTGGGGATCGCCCAAAGCTTTTGTTAAATCTGTTTCTCGGCCATTTTTAGGAGAGATAAGTGGCTCCAGTGTTTTTGGCCAAAAGTGGCAAAAACACATAAAAATAGCCAAAAAGCGCAAGTTTTCGCCAAAAATGGGGGAAGGTGGGTCAAAATTTTCTGCCTTTGGGGAGTACTGGGAGGACGTCTAAGTTTGGGTAGGGAATTATTCCCCAAAGCCCCCTGTTACACGTATGGTTTTCGGCCATTTTATGGGAGGGGTAAATGACCGAGTTTTGATCGAAAATTCGAAAAAGGCACCTAAAAGTGCCCAAAAATGCAGCTGTTCGCCAAAAATCGATTTTGGCTCGTGCATTTATTTTCGGAGCCATCTTTATACAATGTCAAAGTACTTTCTGGGGCAAAGTGATAGTAACTTTATTGTTTTTTTTAGTATTTTTCAGGAAATTTCAAAACAATTTTCGGCGCTTCGCGCAAAATGTTGCTAATATACTGTATTTAGCTTTAAGGGGGCTTTAAACACTTCAAAATCAATTTTTGTATAATATAGGTATCCTTATGCAGATTGAAATATCTTTGTATCTGCATATTTCTACTGTTTTTAAAAATTTCGTGCAAAAATAGGTACTATTTAATATGTATGCACTTTTTTGCTATTCCATGATAAAATTGACTAATCTATCTTGATGTTACATTGAATTTATAAGCGCAGTGGTGCTTATTGTAAGATTTAATTGGCATATTACAATTTCTGTAATATTTCTGATTTTGTAGTACAAGTTATTTTAGCTTTCTCAGTCGTATGTGTAAATTCCATCAAATTCTCATAAAAATTTAGGCGCTTCTCACCGAACTAATATCAACTAAATTCAGGCCGAATTATCACATTTAGGACTGCATGCGGCTCGCAGGTCACACACTGGTAGTATGTAAAAATATGTATATTTAATAATATATTCATATATCTACAAAAATTTGTACGCTCATTCAAAGACTTTTTCGGAGATCTTTGTACATGCACTAAAAGCTCGTACAAAAAATAGTGTCGGCTAATAATAATACACCACTTAATTTACTGGTCTCCCATTTTCGGATTTCACGTCTCCCTCAACTCTGGACCTTGAGAAAGTATGGAATGAAAGACCTAAAATTATAGGCGTTATCCACCTTCAATGGACTTAAAATGTGGCATAAACATTACAGAACGAAAGCTATCTTTTCACTGCTCAAAGATATTTTTGTATCCATTTTTATTTTATTTTGAGCTTTTTGTCCCTATAAAATTTTATATTTTATCTTACTGATGGTCAAAAAAGACTTCCACCAAGCCCCCATATATGTGTCTAGTAGGCACTGAAAAACTAGACATTGATATTGGCATTGTAGCATGAAGCTGTACTAACATCCAAGAAATACACCATTATACTATTCATAGCTACAGTAGATTATGCGGATATGTTTACTGAACTACCCGAATCGGAACCCGATCGTACATTGATTTGGATACCCGTACCCGAACCCGAATAAAGTGAACTTGACTACCCGAACTCGAACCCGAATAAACTGAAATTCACTACTCGTCGCATCCCTAAACACCAGTGGCGGATCTAAGATTTTCGTAAGGGGGGCGGTATCCCAACTTTTCCAAAAACAGTCAAAAATAGGTCCGAAAATTTGCCCTTAACGCGCGAAATAGCGTTTTTCCGGTGTTTTACGTTGTATACTTTTACATAAAATCACTTTTGACGCAGTATTTTTCGAAAATTTTTTTAAAATTTTCGACGATTTTGTGCGAAAAAAATCATTAAATTTCTATGACTTACAAAAACCCGGCGCGTAGCGCCGGAAAATTTGTGAAATTAAGGCGGATAGACGTCTAGAAGAATGATTTACTGCTTGATTTCCTGTTTTATGGCATTTGATGTGAAACATCGAAATTTTTAATTGTAAATGGAAGAAAACTATGCAAAAATAGAAAAGAAAATGGCTTCCAGGTCGCCAAGAAAGTTAATAAATGTCATTAATAGATATCATCCGGCGCGTAGCGCCGGAAAAATTGGAGAAATTATGGTCACTGACGGCCAAACATCATTGCAAATTGCATATCCATTCTTTATCTCGCCAAATATTTTTGGCCAATGCTGCAATTAACGCGGTGGGGCTCAAACATCAACAGCAAGTAATAAAATTAAATGAATCCGGCGCTAAGCGCTGGAAAATTTTGAAATTTCAGCTCTATGAAACGCATTTTTGCATACAGAAACTACCCAAATCCGTGCAGAAGATGAGAATTTTCAATTATAGTGAAGTTTTAGAGCAAGTTGTCGATAAAATCGCTGCGATCGGTGCGGCGTGGATCAAACATTAATAAGAAGTATGAATTAAGTCAATCCGGCGCGAAGCGCCGTAAAATTTGGAAATTTTACCTCTTTAAAACGCATTTTTGCATTACAAAATTTTTTTTATAAATGTCAACCAACCAAGCCCAAAAACTTTTTCCATTTTGCATAATGTTGGTTGTCGAGTAGACCAAAAAGTGGAAAAAACGGTGTGAAAGTCCAAAAACAATTTTATTTAAAAAACACAGAAACGGGTGGGGGATGTTGAATAGAGTATTTTCTCAGGCTTTTCACATCGTCCTGCACTGTTTAGACAATGAATTTATTTTTTGAAATTTTACGTTCTCAACAGAAAAGTTGCTTATTATGCGCTCGAAGCGCTATTTTTTAGTTTTCCTGCAATAAGACGATAGAAACTGCCAAAATGTAGAAGAAAGCGCCGACTTTTTTCTATTTTTCGTCGCAGAACAGAATCATGCAACCATATTGCTCAGTTCTTAAACATGTCGAAATTTTTATTAGGGGTAGGGAATCTCCCACTCCTCCTCCCACTGGCTATGCCAGTGTTTATGGCAAAGTCGGAAGATCGCTGGAAATGGAGGCAGGTTTAAAAGACCTGTTTTTTCACTTTTTGATCTAGGTTGTCAACCAAAATTTTGAAAAATGGAAAAAAAAAGTTTTGGGCTTGAGTGGCATTTGTGGAAAATTTTTGTTATGCAAAAATGCGTTTTAGAGAGGCAAAATTTCAAAATTTTCCAGCGCTTCGCGCTGGATTGATTTACCTAATTTTATAATTTGTTGTTGATGTATTGGCCGAGCCCGCTGATTGCAGCACTTTTATTGACAACTGAATCTAGAACTTCCTTATGATTGAAAATCCGTATCTTCTGGACGGATTTGGACAATTTTTTGTAATGCGAAATTGCGTTTTAGAGAGATAAAATTTCAAAATTTTTCTGGCGCATGGCGCCATTTGATAAATTATTGAGTTTTCACTGTCACAAGCGGATTCAGAAATGTTGTTTCATTTAAAATATTATGCCTACTATCTTATTAGCGTTCCTACCAGGTACGCATTTCAGATAAAATTAAAACAATTAAGCTTTTTTAGTTTTTCTTAATCTTCCTATTCCCACATGCCTTTAGAGATATTTCATGCAAAATATTTTTATTTGCTTCTTCAGAAAAAATTGAGGGGAATGAACGTCTCCTTACGGAGGTCGTGGATCCTCCACTTCTGCTAATGGTTTTTTGAAACTTCTACAGAATAGTAACCTACCTTGTTGAAATAATCTGCTTTATTTTTATCCCTCGGCCTGGGCTTAATTTATTGGCATAATAAGCTATTTATGCATTATCGACTCTTCGATAGTGGAGGCTCTAAATAGAAGTAATGGATTAGTACAATTATTCCCGTCATTACCATTGTTTATGACGTCATAAACAGTAGTCGTGCAGTAAAAGTACCGCTTTTTCAATCAACAATTCTCCAAATTTTTCTTGTTTTTACCTTTACTGGAAATAGAGGTACCTTATTCAAGCGTGTTCGCTTCGCATACTTGCGAAACTCGGGACTTTAAAACTACAACTGGTGGACACTAGGATTATATTGTATATATGTATTGCATAGTACATTGGTTTTGCGCAAATTTGGGAAATTCGACATCGAATATATGTTTTTTTAAAATCACTGTTTCATGATCTTTATTTAGTACTTTGGATATTCATGCATAGGTTGAGGTTCTATAAAAGCTGTCTAAACTCGTCATTCTTGACCTTTAGTAGATAGTTTTTATTTCTTTGCTAAATAGGTTCCGTACGCATCATGAGAAAGCAGGAAAATGCGGATACTTCGATAGAAGATTTTGGTCCGCTGATTTCAGCTACGGCCGAATTGCTCGATATTTGCAGTCAACCATCTCCTCAGAACAATAGTTTTTTGTGGTCAGAGCATATTGAAATTCGGAGCTTGCTAGAAAAAATAGAATTTTTGTCCGTCGGAAAAGTTAGGAATATTGAAGCAGATAATGATCATAGAATGCTCTGTTTAGAGAGCTTTGAAAAGTGGTGCGATTTCATTTCAATCAACCGGAACAATGTACGCCTGAAACCCTTTGATAATAAAGGCCTTGGAATGGCAACTAAGGATGGAAATATCGACAGCGGTCACAGCGTTGTTGTCGTGCCTTTTAAAGCGATGATGTCCATGGAATCGATGCGAAAATCTGGCTTGAAAGATGCGATGGGAAAAGATCCTTTAATTAGAGAGATGCCAAATGTTGCTCTTGCCATTCATTTGCTAAACGAAAGTCTCAAAGGTAAAATAATATGACATCCCTCTGGTTATTCTGACAGGTTTTTTTAAAATTAATCTTAGGATCGATTTTTATCATTTTCGGTTATGTTATTTATTATAATATCTATTCTTTGCATTATTTCAATAGTCAACTTCATATACTTTGTGTATCACTGACTTCAATTTTTCATTTTTCATTTATTTTAGTTGTCTATTTTGTTTTCAATTACCGTAATTCTGCTGTTATTTATTTCTATTCTTTACTGCTTAATATTGGTAATTATGTCGTCAGACTGTAATACCTCGCAAGTTTACTGAAAATATGCTTTTAAATGTTAGGCAGATTAATTAATATTCGAGCTTGTGTTATGTTTTTTAAACTTTTTGATTAATGTAATAGAGAACATTTTCTCTTCTCTAAAAATTACTGGAACGTCCATCTCTTTAAAAATTGTCATTTCATTAAAAATATCTTAATGGCAATGGAAACGCTTTATAAGACGGTCGGTTTTGATTCTAGCCACTAGTCAGCCTGGGAGGTCAATGCACTTATGCGTATTGGAAAAGGTTGAAACGGAATTTAATCCTGCTGAGAGCGTCAAAAAATCAGGCAATATCAGCACATGCACGTAGGAAGAGTTAGATGATTTATTTTATTAAGTTACCTTTATTATTCAGTTTTTGGTTCGCATCATACATTTTATTGCTCGAAAATTTGGGTGAGGGCTCTGACCTAATTTAGGGGGGTGAATGACCTTCAATTTTTGGCCAAAAAACACCTAAAAACGGCTGAAAAATTTGATTTTTCCAAAAGTCGATGGGGGGGTCAAAACCTTCCTGGCTTTGGGGGATTGGGGGTGGGTGGGGACAGCCTACTCTGGGATAAGGGATCCCCCAACCCCCCCCTTTTACACGTATGGCTTACATGCACTTTGGTAAACATCGCTTTTGTAGAAAATTAAAGTAAAAAAGCTCTTAAGTAGCCCTAAAAAGAGTACTTACATAAACTCATTACGACTTTTTCCGTTTAATTAACAGCAATGCGACTTATATCATTCAATAGAAAAAGGCTTTAGCTACAATATTTCTAACTAGTAATTTCTGATTGCTAGATCGCTAGAATTCGTTTAATGCGATGTATTTTTGTAAACCCGACTTTTTGTTCAATACAACCACAATCAAAAAGTAACATGATGAAAAACTCATAGGACTGAATTAATGCAAACAATCAAATTGACAATTCTGAAACTAAGAACGTTAAACAATAGCGTAATGATGCTCTATAACGTTCACGATTTTTTTAATGTTTAAACGACAAAAATCGTCAAAATAGCTAAAATCGTCAAAGTAGCTTATAAAACGTCTTTTCGTGGTAATTTCGCATTATAAAAACATTTTTGGTCTATTTCGACTGCATTATATCACTTTTAGCGCTAAAAAATATAGAAACTGATCAATTTTTTGCGCTTTTTTGGGTAGAAAAGTACATAAAAGTGCTAATCCGGGACGAAGTGCCGGAAAAATTTTGATATTTTTACTGCTTTTGACTTCAAAAATGGTGCTAAAAAATGTTCCATCAGCCCAAAATCACCGGATAGTACCTTCCTGGCTGACCCTTCAAGAGGGTTGGTTTTACCTCCCTCACCCCCATGTGCATATATGATGCTCAATCCATCGATTTTCTGTCATTCATGCGGCTATGCTTATTTTTCTTAGTAGGTCCATGCTTCAAGATTAAATCTATCAATATCTTTTTCAGGACGCGAGTCAACTTGGGAACCTTACATCACAGTTCTGCCAAAAAGTTATTCGACTCCTTTGTATTTCAGCATGGGAGAACTTGAACTTCTAAGAGGTTCAGTCGCTTTCGAAGAATCGCTAAAATTATGGCGCAATATCGCTCGTCAGTTTGCATATTTCAGTCAGCTGCTTGCATGCGATAATCATCCTTTGAAAAGCAGTTGTCTCAATTTGAAAAATTTCACATTTGGTGCCTACAGGTAAATTTTTAATAAACATTTTTACAGTATCCTTTTTAGGTTCGTAAACGATGATAATGCGCACATGTTGTTGGGGGTTTGACCCTTATAATGGCTTCACTGACCCCGCAAAATGGCTGCGACCCTCAGAATTATCGATTTTTCGTAAAAATTGAAAAAGTGCGCCTTTTTAAGCGTTTTAAGCGCATTTTTGGCTATAAAATGTCTAATTTTCTGCGCTTCGCGCGATATAACGTGCATATTTTTTTATTATATTCTATTCAATTTACTCGTTTTTTCAAATTTTTAGAGATTTTTATGTTTTTATATTGTAAAAAGAACGAGCATTGTCGGAAACGTCAAGAAAACAATGTTTTTGACATGTAACCCGTCATTTTTATCCCCAAAGACACTTTTTAAAAAGTTTTTTGGCCTCACCTTCCCATTATTTCTATGCTATATGTATATACGTGATGGTTATGCGTTAAAAATACCATTTCTTGACGTTTCTGCAGATGCGCTTTTTTCCTAGACGATAAAAACAAATGTTTCGATTTGAGAAAAATTTAATGAAATTAAATAGCACATTAGCAGAAAAGGTTGTTTTGCGCAAAACGACGAAAATTTGGGTTTTTTTAAAATGAAAGATCGCTTAAAACTTTACATTTTCTTCGATTCTTCCAAAAATCAAAAATTTTGTGGGAGGTGAAAAATGTCTTGCGAGGGTGAATGAAATCCCTAGGTCATGTAATATTGTTACTATGACCTTACAGTCTGATAATTTGTCCTCATTTAAATGATTACGCATTATTATTATTATTATTATTATTTATTATTAATGGTTATTATGATTTATCAATATTTACTATTGTCATCAAAGTAGTCAGAGCTTAAAAATTCAATTTTTTAATATATTTTATGTACACATTTACCAATTTTAGCCAAAATTTTAGATCGTTCACCACCTCCCTTAAAAAGTGCCGACTACCCCTTCCACACCTGGGCAATACCCTTTTTTCTGTCTGTCCGCGGGACGTGGAGAGCCAAAAGTTGGACAGAGAGAGGGTCATTTGGACGGGGATATGTTTTGTACAGTAAAGTATGAAAATTCCACTTTTGGACGTAGACAACGAAACTAGGCAATCACTTTTTTGGCAGGCACGTAGCTCTGGAGGTTTAGGGGTCCGGCCGAACCCCCCCTCCAAATTCAGAAAAATCGGCAAAATATGACTTTTTACACGTTATTTGCTATTTTTGGCTTTTTTGGGCTTAGTCCTCCAAAAATTGGTGTTGGTCCCCCAAAATAGAACGACCAGCTACGTGCCTGCTTTTTGGATCATTTGGATCAGACAAACCCATTTTTTGGATGCGGACAACCACTTTTGGGCCAAACCAGTCACCTTTCAAACCTTGTTAATCATTTTTTGGACCAGGAAAGTAAATTTTCGAAGCTGGACAACCAATTTTCAAGCTAATACTTGAACAATCACTTTTTGAACCAGGGCAACCACCTTTTATTTGTAAGGCTGAACGGGGAAAATCATTGTGCGTTGCCCAGATATGCTAAAACCCCAAAAGTTCAAAGCTGCGTCGTTAATTCGCCCTGCTCTGCTTTCAAATATATAAAGCGGGAATGCAATATAAGTTATCACAAATTCGGTCTTCAAAAACATTATTCTATCGTTGCAAACAAACTTTGTATTCACCAACGGCTTACAATTTATAAACCCTTTCAAGATGAAGCATATGAATTGAAAAATTTTTTGTTGCTAGCAAATACGGCAATCATTCTTCAATCGATAAGATCGACTGTTTCAAAAGTCGTCACACCAGCTTAATTTTTTTAGACAGATTCTTTTAGAATTACTGCTTCTTGACACAATTCATTGGGTATTCTGGTATGAAAACTAGAATGTGTCAAAGAAATTTTGAAAAGGTCAATTTTTCTGCAGCATATTATACTTTAGATGGGCTACAGTAACGGTCATGACCCGTGTCAATTTAGTCCCTGATCCGTTTGACCAATCGCCAAAACCAACATTGATACCGTATGTAGACATGGCTAATCACGATCAGTCGCTGCCGATGTCATTACAGTATGACGAAAGCTCGAATTCGGCTGTTTTGCATGCTTCAAAAAGCTACGATTCGGCCGATCAGGAAGTCTGCATATTTTATGGACCGAGATCGAATCACGAATTTCTAATACACAATGGATTTATTGGTAATATGTCTTCGTTATTTATTTCAACGATTACCCAACGTTTTTTCAAATTTAAATTTTAACATTACCTATATATGTACTTTACTTTGTATTTTCTTAAATTATTCAGGAGCATGCACGTGTAATACATTATGTATTATGTATGTATGCAAACAGGAGGCGGATTTAGGGGGCGGAGGGGCGGCCGCCCCCCATTGGCCCAAAATAGTACGCAAAATTATGGATTTTTGAGCGATTTTTAGCGATTTTCGGGTCAAAATGCGCAAATTTTTCCGCCCAAGTCAGGGTTCCGCCTCCCCTAGGGGTACCGCACTCCCTTAGGAAAATCCTGGATACGTCACTGTATGCAAATGTTCCATTTTGTGAAATTTGACCCTATTTGATAATGCGTGATTGATTTTTATATTTGATTGATTTTTTAATATTTACATTTCATTACTTTAACTTAGTTTGATCCAAATCTAATATTGGGTTCGTATTTGAAGTATCAACCTTCGTACACTTATGTCAGCGGACTTTTCAATTGAAAAATAAAATTTTGGGCTAAAAGAATTTCAGTGATTCTATGAACTGAAGTAGACGGAAATTTTTCAGAATTTCTTAACAAAAAATATTTTCAATGAAGCGAAATTTGGATAAACTAAAGATTACAGATTTTTCGAAACGTTTTGCTTGAAACGTAATTTTTTTATCTGCAGAGTACTTTTCAGGGATGTTACAACCTTGAAATGTCACCCACTCAAACTTCATACGACTACTGACCACAACTGAGCGTGGGGGGTTTGGGGTATGCAACCCCACGAGAAACCAAACCCCCCAGGAACCAAAATACCCCCCTCCCCCAGAATTCAATTTTTTAAAATTTTCCTTCTTTTTTTCGCAATTTTTTGATGCCAATGGATAGTGCTCCATGAGAAACGTTGAAAAATGGTGTTTTTTCGCCATATCACCATTTTTAAGGCCATTGTTTGATCTTTGAAAAATTTTGCAACCCCAGAATTTTGGTGCCGCCCACCTATGATACTGACTTATTTCACAATTTTACAAATTTGCAAAGATCTTGAAGTTTCTGATCAAACCTTAAGCAAACCTGAATTACATAGATTGCAGCCTCTACTTTAGTTTAAATTGCTTTTATACCTGATGTGGCTTTTTCTGCCCTATTTTAATCAACAATATTATGCACGAACAAATGAACTCTATGTATGTAGCGCTCGTCTGGGCGTTTAAACCAAATTTTAATAGGGAAGAAGAAACTCGAGAAGCAGTGTATCAATGTACATTTTTATGTATGGCTTTGCAGCGTCCATTTTCATTATGAAATTTAGAACTTATGGTGCTTCGTGCCGAATTTCATTCATTGTATAGTTTTATCCTCATTCTAAGTGTAAAGATGGAAAGAAAAATATGCGAGTAGTACTTACATAATTGTTAATGTGGTGTGGTTCACTGTTTTTTGTACGAGCGAAAAAAATTTTGTTTTCACTAACTCCAAAATTTCCATGCTCTGTGTAGTGCATGTATAGTTCTATCCATACATAAGCAGCAATAAAATTCTGGGGGTCCGATAAGGCCTAGTCGCCAAAACCAAAAACTCAATTCTGGGGTCAGTCGATTTTTTGGGGAGTCGTTTAGATTCTGGGGGTCCAGTCCGGACATGCTCGTGGGGAGATAAAGGGTCTGAACACCGAGAATGAAAAATGGAGGATTTTGTGGGGAAAATGAGGCGGAATGAAAGCCTATAACGAATGAAAATGAAAATATTTTCAAAATTGCTTTAAATTGACCAGCAATTGTGTAATGACGTACTTTTAACGCTATTTTAGTGCTTAGACGAGTTTTTGAGGTCATTTTAACTCGCAAAAGCTCAAATTTTGACCCCAGACTGGCTGACCCCCCAGATCTGCTGTGCATCAATGGTCCACACTTGGGCATTGGTGAGGGAGGGTATTATTACCCCTACCTCAGGTTTCGAACAATTACGTACCGTCGAGCGATTTTAGAAAACGAAAGGTGCGGCAGTACAACTTTCGAGATAATTGTCGAAAAAGACCTAAAATTCTGCCTGAAAACGGTAATATTACCAAATTTTCCCGCGCTTCGCGCCGGATTGATAAGTTTTTATATTTTTTATCGCATAAATTGGCGAAACATTACTAAGAAGAGTCAAGAAACCCAATGTGCCACTCATAACGTGCTACAGTATCATCATAGTCCCTAAAACATACATGTACAGCATGTGCATTGACTTTTCTGATCGTCTTTATGAATGGTCCAGACCACACCTGGGTGTGAGAGGGGTTTGGGGGTGTGCACCCCCCCCGAGAAACCAAAATACCCCCTAAAACCAAAATACCCCTCCCCCAGAATTCAGTTTTTAAAAATTTAATTGCAATTTTTTGATGCCAATGGATAGTTCTCGATGAGAAACGTTGGAAAATGATGTTTTTTCGCCATACCACAATTTTTTGACCTTTGAAAAATCCTGCACCCCTCAGAATTTTGGTGCTGCCCACGTATGGTCCAGACCCCCAGAACCACCCCACGCCCACATGTGGTCCAATGTTACAAATGAGTCTCATGGTCGTGAAACTTACTTTACATAGCTTGAGTGTTTTGTACTTAAGTTTTTCTAATATGTTAAAATGCTGTTCATAAATGATCTTGGGCATACATGTAACCGCTTGAAATGGGGGGTGTAAATGACCACCAATTTTTGGCCAAAAACGGCCTAAAAAGGGCTAAAAAGTTCGATTTTTTCCAAAAATCTGGAGGGGTCCAAAAATTTTCTGGCTTTGGGGGTGGGGGATGTCCGACTTTATATAGAGGATCCCCGTCCCCTTCTCTTACATGTATTATCTTGAAGAACCAAAAAAATATTAGCTCCCCCTTCCAGAAATTTTTTCACTCCCCCTTATTTGCGATTTTTCGAAAGTTTCCAAAAATTTCCTAAAACTTCGTAGAAAATGTGTCAAATTTTAGGTGCTTCGCGCCATATACTCACGTTTTGACTATATCTTGTTCCATTTTTAAAACTTTTCTCACGTTTTTTGCTCTAAAAAGATAGATTAAAATCAGAAACGCCGAAGAACGATGTTTTCGACGCGTACTTATCATTTTTAGGCCCAAAAAGGCACTTTTAAATTTGGACCCCCCCCTCTCAGAATTCCCACGCTAAGCGCGTCTGCTGCTGCCGCTGAAAAGCTTTTTAACGTTTCAGTGACAAATAATCGATTCGATTTCGTGCCGATTCGATTAGGCTTGTCGAAAAGTGACCGATTGTTTGAAGGCAAATCGGCTTTGTTACGCAGGCTGAGTCTTGACTCGAATACGACCTTCAAGCTTGGCAAGAATTTCGAATCCGAACACGAATTTAGCGAATTATTACTTTTTGCCTTGATATTTAACGCCGAAAATTTAGATCAGCTGAGCGATATCGAAAAGTCGATCGATTTTGTCGACGGTATTTCGAAAATCAATTTTGATAATTTCCCTAATCGTAAACTAGTCGAAAAATCTCGTCAGTTTTTAAAGGCGAGATTGGAGTTATTGGTAAAAGCGTACAAAATTGACGAACGTGCTGCCGAATCTTCCTCCAATAATCCGAACTTTACTTTGATTGCTCGATTTGTTCACGAAGAAAAAGCTGTTTTGTTGAAAGCGATTAGTTTGTTATAATCAATCACTCGTAAAGTTTGGATTGGGTCAGAAACACATGGGCGTGGTGGAGGGGGTAGGGTTTGCACCTCCAAAAATCAAAAGACCCCAAATTGGGTAGACCCCACATATGGGCGGTAGAGGAGGAGGTTTGGGGGGTTTGGGATGTAGGCACCTCCCCAGAAGGCCGAATCCCCCAGAAAGAATTAAAATACCCCCGGAATTTAATTTTTGAAAATTTTGTTTGTTCAATATTCGATGAGAAACGTTAAAAAATGGTGTTTTTTGCCATACCACCACCATTTTTAAGACCATTTTTGACCTTTGAAAAATCTTGCACCACCACCCCCCCCCCGATGGTGCTGCCCACCACACCTGTCCGTGGGGGGTTTGGGGGTATGCACCCCCCAGAAACCAAAATACCTCCCCAGAAATCAAAATACCCCCCCAGAATTCAATTTTTGAAAATTTTTTTCGTTTTTTTCGCGAATTTTTTGATGCCAATGGATAGTGCTCGATGAGAAACGTCGGGAAATGGTGTTTTTATCGCCATACGACCACTTTTAAGACCATTTTTTGACCTTTGAAAATTTTGTCACCTCCGCCCCAGAATTTTGGTGCTGCCCACCTATGGTCGCCACCACATCTGGGCGTGGAGGGGGGGTTGGGGTATACACCCCCCCGAGAAACCAAAATACTTCCCAGAAACCAAAATACCCCCCCAGAATTCATTTTTTTGAATTTTTTTTTGATTTTTCGCAATTTTTGATGCCATTGGATAGTGCTCGATGAGAAACGTTGAATAATGGTGTTTTTTCCGCCTTACCACCATTTTCAAGGCCATTTTTTATCTTTGAAAAATCTTGCACCCCCAGAATTTCGGTGCCGCCCACCTATGGTCGCCACTCCCAGCCTTCAAAGGTTTTTGGATCAAAGGTCGTATACTTTCTTTTTAAAAAAATGGCCTACTGCTTCCCCATCCGAAATTTTTTTAGCCGATGGATGTAAGTATCCGATAAAGTGTTGCATGTGTGAAAAAGGCGGAAAAATTTGGCTGCTGCCTATGTATGTATGTTCCCTCTCTAGAATCGATAAGGCCGTCAAAATCGATAGATCCCCTAAAGTTGAATTTTTGGCGATTTTCTTATGATTTTCTTCATCGAACCTCCCCAGAATTCGATTGCTGACCATGCAAGGTCATGGAATGGCCTGCATACAGACCTGGGCGTGGGGGTTTGAGGGTATGCACCCACACCTGGGCGTGGGGGGTTGGGGGTATGCACCCATCAGAATCCAAATACCCCCAGAAGTCAATTTTTGAAAATTTTTTTCGTTTCTTTCGCAATTTTTCGATGCCAATGGATAGTGAGTGCTTGATAAGAAACGTCGAAAAATGGTGTTTTTTCGCCATATCACCATTTTTAAGGCCATTTTTTGACCTTCGAAAAATCTTGCACCCCCAGGAATTTTCTTGCTGCCCACGTATGTATGCAACCCCCAGAATTCAATTTTTTGAAATTTGTTTTGTTTTTTCGCAAATTTTTGATGCCAATGGATAGTGCTCGATGAGGGACGTTTAAAAATGGTGTTTTTTCGCAATACCACCATTTTTAAGGCCATTTTTTGACCTTTGAAAAAATCTTGCACTCCCCCCTAGAACTTTGGTGCCTCCCACCTATGCCTGCATATCTTAATTAGCCATCATCCCAAAATATTAAATTTCTTGACATGAAAATTTTTCGCTTGCATTTGTGTAGATTTTTAGTCAATGCCTATTTGCTCTTCAAGGGGTCCACTCCACTCTCGCCCCTCCTGCTCTGCGCGTTATTTTGCAGTGTGTGTGTGACTTTCGTTTGTCGTATATTTAATATTTAATATTCTTGAAGTAGGTGTGAATTGGAATTATATTATCGTTGCTTTGTTTTTTAAACTTACTATTCCTGGTACACCTTGCATGTAGGTACCGTCAACTGGGGTTTCTTTGCCAAGTATGGGGTAATTTTGCCAGTCAAGGTGTTTTTATTGCAGACTGCTTTCATTGTCGCAGGTCATGTGTGGTGCACTATTTTTTGTTGTTTTCGATTTATTACTGTATTATTCATCTGGTAACAAAGAAAGAATGGATTCTTTATGTTCTTTGTGAGTCTATTCTCGTTTTTGTGAGGGCTATCATTTTTTAGCAAGTTTTTATCAACTCATAAGTGTTCAGGCCACTCGGAAACCTGAAACAGATTGTTTTTCTTGTTTAGGCTGATCGAAACTAGAGATATTTTGCATCCAGAAAATGTGTCTATTTCACTATTTTGTTGTATTTAAAGTTTTCAGAAAAATCGGTTGGCAATGTTCCCCCGCAACCTATCGTAAAATGAAAAATTGTTTTACTCTATTGTTAAACTCGAAAACTCATCAAAATAAAGGATTTAATTTATGTTTAAGCACCGACAAGAGTTTTGAATCGTGCTCTTCAGTCTGAATAGAAATATGGGCAATCTGTCATCAAAACTAATATTGCCTAGGCTTAAATTTTATTTGTATGTGACAAAGATTTTGAGGCTTGTACAAAGATTTTTGGAGCGATCTTTGTACAAGATTGTACCGCACAAAGTATAGGCGATTTTTGTTCTGCCTGCAACAGTATATTTTTGAATCTGTTCAAGGAGTTGCAAATTTACCCCACTTCAAGGTCAAACTTTGCCATATCACTTTTGTGTAAATTATTCGTTGTTGTAGCCTGTTTGAGTAAAATAATTGTATGGAATACATTCAAAAACCCGCTCTTTATGTTTTGGCAAAATTACAGTATCCAAAAACTATTACATCATAAGTTATACTGAGAAAAAGCCGAAAAACGTGGCAATGTAACCCCAGTTGACGGTACGTTTCGAAATTCGGCGATAAAATTAGTTACTAAAATCTTAGTTCAGGCGCTCGGTGTTTCAGCTTCTATTGACATACGCGGTCTGTGCGTACATAAGCATTATTTTAGCTGATTTAGTTCATAGGACATGTATGCAAATTAGAGCTCTTTGCATGCACATCACATATTTGAATAGAATCGTGTGTGACTGCGCGCAGTGCTCGAAATAGATATAACCATACGTGGGCAGCAAAAAAATTCTGGGGGGGTGCAAGATTTTTTTGAAGGTCGAAAATTAGCCTTAAAAATGGTGGTATGGCGATAAAAACACTATTTTTCGACGTTTCTCATCAAGCACTATCCATTGGCATCAAAAAATTGCGAAAAAAACTGAAAAAAAATTTTCAAAAATTGAATTCTGGGGGGTATTTTGATTTCTGGGGGGGGGGTATTTTGGTTTCTGGAGGGTGCATACCCCCAAACCCCCACGCCCAGGTGTGGATATAACTTGTACCGAATAAGAAGTGCATTCGGTTTCTGAACGATTTCATACGCTAGCATAGGCCGCACTTATAGTCTGTTTCATATATATTCGTGCATAAATTTTAAGAATTTTCATCGAAAGTAAGCCGTACGATAATTATGTATCCAATGCTATAATCGCAATCTGCCAGCTTGTTGTCGAAGATGGTTTTAAAATTTATGGCCGAACTTGTGTGAAACACTATAGGCGTGACGGGGTTTTGTGCCCCGAGAATCCAATAGACCCCGGAAAATTTAAATGCCCCAGAATTGAATTTTTGGCATGTTTTTGGAATTTAGCCAGTTTTTCACCACCTTGTTCACCTATGGCTTAGGCTGTATAGAAGAGATATGTACCCGCATTACACATAGCATTTTCCCTCGTGGGAAAATGCAATGTTTTTTCCTACATGGGCAGCAAAGAAATTCCGGGAGCTGGCAAAAACAGCACCAAAAATTTACTTTCCGAGGGGTCCAGACGCCCATGTGTTGTGTACACCTAGCTTGAAGGAGAAGTTAAGTTAGAAGTCCATTTTAATTATTTTAAATTTAAAAAAATCTATTTCAAAGAAGCCTACGTTAATCTTGAAATATTTATCCTACTGTGACTGAGAAATTTCCTCCAGTGCACGCTTGTGCCCAGTCTTTTAGATATTTATCGTGCTTTCCTACATGTGTAGACACCTAGGCTGTTGAAAAAACCCATTGAGAAGCCTCACGAACCCAGAAGTATTCCGCCTTGTCACAATTGTTTTGCTGGCAGAGGGTTTGATGAAAACGTTAGAATACGATATAGATGCGATCGCAGTGCGGCTGTTTTCTGAGCTTTTAAGATTAAAACGCTTAGAATCTCAGCCATGTCCGTTTATTTATGCTTCTAACATCAAAAAAACACATTGGTATTTACAGGAAGACCAAAGACCTCGGTAGCTCC
The DNA here is from genome assembly GCA_036768485.1 of Mermis nigrescens. NCBI lineage: Eukaryota > Metazoa > Nematoda > Enoplea > Mermithida > Mermithidae > Mermis > Mermis nigrescens. The sequence goes on from JAVLUZ010000160.1 coordinate 13,317,439, forward strand.
ATATAAAGATACACGATTCCACATCATTTGTTGCTGCTCTAATTGCCGGATTTTAAATGCAGCAAAAAGTATGTGACCCAGCTTCAGCGAAGTACATAACCAGGGATTGTTCTCTAAATTTGAATTAATATGAAATCGGTTACCATGGATTACTAGACAGACACACCTGGACGTGGGGGTATACCCCCAGAATTCAATTTTTGAAACTTTCTTTGTTTTTTCGCAATTTTTTGATACCAATGGATAGTGCTTGATGAGAAACGTCGAAAGATGGTGTTTTTATCGCCATATCACCATTTTTAAGGCCATTTTTTACCTTCAAAAAATCTTGCACCCCCCAGAATTTTCTTGCTGCCCACGTATGTAGGCAGACTTTTGAATTCGCGCTAAATAATTGAATTACACTTTAACAATTCAACAAGAGAACCGCTGAATTTATTACAAAATGTAAAGATAACAGTACAGTACGAGAGAACAACAATAACGCAACGACAAATATTAGTCAATAAATCTGAAACGGTCTGACGCGATCTTCCAAAACTGCAAAAGGAAAAAAATATTTAAAATATTGACAAATCAAGTTGAAAGAAAGTATGAAAGTTTTTACGCCAGATATTCGGGTGATGATAAATGTTTGGGTAAAGCAATGCATTTTATTATCATATTTAACATTTCCAGCGGTATTCAAAAGCATGGTGCTCTGGCCTTGCGTGACGGCATCTAAAATAGACAATGGCGCGTTCAAATCATATGTTCAAATACAGTACAGAACATGGGTCGGGTCTTTATTCAGAGGTTCAACAATTTTTTAGGGGCAAAAAGGACCAAACATTTTATAGTGACGGCAAAACACATTTCTCGGCATGTTTAGCTTTCGAATTCTGGAGGGTGTGGGGGTTTAAAACATCAAAATCTGACCCACCCCCTCCCCCGCAAGGTAGACCACCACAATGATTTTTCGGCACGTCTTTGCGATTTCGTCCCATCAGATCCACCCGAAATTCGGTAGCTGCTTACGAATGGGGCCTACTCCCGATCAGAAATGCACGTGGAGGGTACAAACCCCACAGAATAATATAATGGTAACGTTTTTGGAGAAAATGAGGCGAAATTAAGACCAAAAATAGATGAAAAACAAAAATTTTCTTCTAAAGTGTCTTAAGTTGGTCAGAAACTAAGCAAAACGTAAGTTTTACACTATTTTAGCGCTTATACCTGTTTTTGGGGTCGTTGTAACCCAAAAAGCTCCAAATCTTGACCCCTTCAGACGGGCTGACCCCCAGATCAGCCATGATGTGCATCTATGCTCCCGACACGACCATCATACAGTGGAATGTGAAAGGCTACGTTGTAAAAAACTAACAAAAAAGATATTCACTACAGAGAAGATGCACAAGGTCAGCGTCAGCAGAGAAGGAGGTGCAGGGGTAAAATCCTATAAATCTATATTAGTACCTAAATATAGTGTTCATAATTTTTTTGCTATCTAAACGACGAAAATAGTCGAAATAGTCTGTGACACGCTTTTCTCGATAATACCGCATTTTAAAAACAATTTTATTCCATTTTGGCCGCATTATATCGCTTTTTACACTAAAAAAACACGCGCGGATGTAGGGGGCAGGGGCGGCCACAACCCCCGAAGACTCTTTCTGAAAATTTTATAAGCAGCAGACATACGCTGGAATACGCCCAAAATTTGGCTAATAACACATTTTTCCTTATAGTGTTCTAATATTGTGTTTAGAATCTTGAAGCAGCTAAAATATTCCCGTGCGGTACGCTAATCCAGTGATTAATTGCACTATTAAACGGTTGAAAGTCTAAACGCTATTTGGACATCGTGACAAAGGTGTGTGAAAGTCATTTGTGTTGGTTCAGCAATTTTTACGTTTCGTTTCGTCTTTCAGTTCAGAACGCATTTCACTTATGAGCATACGTGGGCAGCAAAAAAATTCTGGGGGGTGCAAGATTTTTTGAAAGTCAAAAAATGGCCTTAAAAATTGTGGTAGGGCGATAAAAACACCATTTTTCGACGTTTCTCATCAAGCACTATCCATTGGCATCAAAAAAATGCGAAAAAAACGAAAGAAAATTTCAAAAATTGAATTCTGGGGGGTATTTTGATTTCTGGGGGGTATTTTGGTTTCTGGGGGGTGCATACCCCCACGCCCAGGTGTGCTTATGAGCAGCAAGAATTTGAAACGGCTTATACGTAAGAAGGAGCTGGTTAATTTTAACTGTTTTTAGGCTAAATTTAGAACCATAATTCGGCCGATTTTGTGAAATTTCAACCTTACAATTCAAAATTTCATTTCACAAAATCTTCCGAGACTCTGCCCCTGACCCCGCTGGGGGGTTTGATCGCGTAATACTTGATTCACCAGTTGTAAAAGCGAGTTTTTCTTGCATACTCTTTGTATACAAGGCAATAAAATATTCGGGTTGTATAAATGCGTAACCTTATCCGGGGTGCGGGACCGCCCCATCCCGAAAACAAAAGATTTTTTCTCACCAAAGTCTCCCAAAGGAAAATAAACATTGTCGAAGTGCGTCTAAAACTTCATGTGCATACACAGGGCCGTATTTAGGGGGGATAGGCAGGGAGCGGCCGCCACCAGGCCGGAAAAAATTTCAAAAGGTAATGCTCGAAATTGGCTCAAGCGCGACCAAAAAAACGACACTTTTTATAGCATTTTGAGTGAGAAAGAATTTTTTCGAGAAGTTTGAATTTTATGATCTCAATGGAATGATCACATCGAAAAACGTCTAAAAATGCGATTCTTACGAGCTATCCCTTGACGAATTTCCCGAGATGGAGACCAATTTATGTTGGGTCCGACCCCCCCCTTGGCCGAATCCTGGATACGGGCCTGTACATACATCTAGTTTTTGTCCACTAAACCGCTCAGAAACACTCAAATATGTATGAGTTAAACATAGAGAATATGCTAATTTTTTCGGCGCTTCGCGCCGAATTATTTCATTTTCCATGTATTGATTATAAACATCAAGATTAGCAGGCAGTTCATGAATTGGATGATCAGAAATAATTAGAAATCAGCTGTATATAAAGCTTGAACGATAAATTTCTTGCATGTGAGTATAGAATGAGTGAAAATTTTTTTTGACTGAAACTTTCCCTCAACAGAGCTTGTCGAGAAATGCTCAAAAATGCCTATATTTTCGACTATCTCCGAACGGTTCTCGAGATATCTAACTTCAAATTTTCGGACCGCCCCCCATTTTCTTTTCTAAATCCGCTAGTGCTAAAAATACAGGCATTGGTCAATTTTGGGCGCTTTTTGAGTGCAAAGGAAATAAAAGTATTAATCCGGACAGCTTTTGTCCTCAAAAATTATACAAAAAACGTTCCGTCGGCTCAATATCGCCGGACAGCACGTGTCCGGCTGACGCTTCAGGGGTAATACTCCCACATCCCTCTATGTGAATGTATGATCCACCATCAACAGACATACTTTTTATTTTTCTTGCTTCGCTCAACAAGTTTCCCCTTTGCATGCCGATTAAACAAAGATTTGCATTCAAGGTTATAATTCGAGTCTAAATTCTCTATTGTTTTGTGAATCTGTTAAAACGGATTTCAATTAACGATTTTGATTAAACTTAAGCCATTGAACGCCGAAAATTGAAGCATTTCACATTATGGGCGGAATTTTACCACTAAAATTTTCTTCAGAATTATCAGCTAAAAAATTAACTATATGTTTTTAACGTTTTCAGCGTGAAGAAATTCACATTTTCAGTGCCATTAATTCAATCAAAATAACCATTTTCAAACCTATTTACATTTTTCTCCAGATAAAATTTTTCGCTAGATAAAATTTTTTGCGTTTCTAATCTTCATCACACATGGGCACAGTTAGTTTTTTCAGGGTCCAATGGCTTCCCTGGAATCGCGGGGTTGATCATGACCATAGATGTAGAGCATGGCCAATCTGGGGAAGGGTATAGAAAATAGAGCTTTTTGGACCGAGATGAGCTCCAAAACTAGTATAACCGCTATAGCGTAAAACTATATTATTCTACATTTTTTGACAAATTCCAAACACTTTTGAAGAAAACATTCAATTTTCATCCATTTTCGGCCTTGATTTTGCCTCATTTTCTCCAAGATGTTTTCAAAACTCTTGCGGCGTTGGTCCAGTTTCTCCTGCGGGGTTGCTTAGCCGCCTAGCCACCAGCTTTAAGTCACTTGACCCTGTATTGACCCTGTGCCAATGTATGATCTTCATAAAGATGCAATATTGACCTCAAAAGAATGAATACATATGTACATCTAAAATTTTTGACGCTTCGCGCCAGATATAATTGCTGTATTGTTTATCTTTACAAAGCTGCAAAACTGTCTAATCTTAAAATATAAAAATGAAAATTTTCCAATTTTCCGGCGCTCCACGAATTCCTGCTTTGCTGTCTTCAAAAAGATTCAAAATTTGAGCTTTTAAGCTTAGATAAAAAGTCGAAAATTTCCGGCGCTTCGCGTCACAATAATCCTTGCATCGCTCATTTCAGAAAGGTGCAAAATTAAGCTTCAAAGGATACAAATAGCGAAAATTTTCAACACTGCATTGCTTATATCCAAAATGAGTAAAATTGAGATTAAAACGATAAAAATGCCGGAATGTACTAGCGGTTCGCGCCAGATACGATTCATGTATCGCTTATCTTCAGACAGCTACAAATTTATGCTTGCAGGTAAAAGCCTTGCAAATTTCTAGCGGGATTTTTATAGCATGCAGTGGCGGATCTAGGATTTTCTTAAGGGGGGTCAACTTTTCCGAAAACAGTCAAAAATAGGTCCCAAAATTCGCCCGTCACGTCCGAAATAGCGTTTTTTCGGCGTTTTACATTGTCTACTTTCATTTACAACATTTTTTTCGAAAAATTTCGGAATTTCAGACAATTTCGTGCGAAAAGATCATTATATTTCCTTGATTTTAGCAAAAATCCAGCGCGGAGCGCCGGAAAATTTAAGATTAAAAATAGAAGAAATGTATGCTGAAATAGCTGTTTCTGCTCTTAAAATTGTTTTAAAACCTATTCCATGAGCAAAAAAAGACATTCAGGTCGCCACGAAAGCAAATAAAGGTCATAAATAAGTTTTGTTCGGCGCGCGCCGAACAAAACCGAACAAAATTATGCTCACTGACGGCCAAAAATCATTGCAAATTGCACATCCATTCTTTATCTCGTCAACTATTTTCGGCAAATGAGTGGGGCGGCCGCCCCACCGCTCCCCTTAAATCCGCCCCTGACAGCATGTATCTCTTTTTGCATTGTTTGTCCTCAAAAGGGCTATGAAATTGAGTATAAAAGAGCAAAACTTCCATTGTATCACAATCTTTATATTTTATCACCGCTAGCTATGTTGTAAGGAGAGATTTAAAAATACAAAACAGATCGAAAAATGTCCTTGTAACATGCGAAGTCGCTTATTAACGCATGACATACATTTTCTAAATTTTGGCGATTCCCCAAAATAAAATCCTCAATTTGGAGATAAATATATGTTCTATATATGTATATAGTTTAGTATAAAAACGGTCACGGGGAACTCTCTCGCTTACTTCGGCACGCATACACACTGGAGGGGTATGATGAATGTAACCCCACTACCAGGGCCCGGTTTCCGAATGAAGGGGTAAGCTAACCCCGGGGGCTAAATTCATTAAATTTTGTCGGGATGAGGGTTAAATAATTTATCTCCGGTTTTCGAATGAAGGGGTAAATAACCCTCAATGGCTACTTTGACCCTTTCGGGTTAACTTAACCCCAGGGTTAATTTAACCCTTGGAGGTTAAACGCGTTGTATATAATATGCACTTGATATCAATACTTATCTCTGCTTTCCGAATGAAAGGGTTAATTCTTTCATATTATGCCTTATAAAAATTAACCCTGGTGCGTATTAGGATTATTTCTGCAAGCTGTATTGATTGCTATGGCTTCAAATGTTGTATTGGATATTGATTATCAAAACGATTGTGAGAAAGTGAATTCAATTCAAAACATATTTGATTTGAATGAGAACGATTTTTACGCGCATTTTAGATTCACGAAAAATACTTTTATTGAAATAAGAGATTTTCTTAAACCAATATCTACATTCCCGTACAAACGTGGAGCGAAATTTCCGCTGGATCTATATTTAGCCGTAGAAAAGTTTCCTTTTCTTACTAATTGAGTTTTCCACCAGAAAGCGATTAATTTTCAAATCCAAGTAACGCTCCTGTTTCAGCAAAACAGCTATTTGATTGTTTTGCACAATTTTGTTAGAAGTTTTATCTCGCTTTTTCATAAAAAGTGAATTATTTTCTCCTCCGCCATAGAAATACCAATTTCGGCTTCCACAGAACCAAGAGTACCCAATTCTACATCAGCACGCAAACCTTTGAATCTCGCAGAACTGATCCGCAAAGCCCGAAAATTTTTCAAGTGCCGCCGAAAGGGGTTTTTTAATGGGTTTTCGACCACCAGTCGCTGGATATTTAATTTTCGCATGAATTTTTCCAACATATTTCCAAATTTGCTTCAATTTTGATTTTATTTGTAATAAAGTGCCCTTAGATTGGGCTAAAGCATTGAAGTTGAAGTCTGATAGGAGCGATTCCCACGTGCTCTGTTTTACCTTGGCCGTTATATGTGGCGTAAATGCAGATTCTAGAGTTTTTTGGTGAGTTTTTTGATATTTTTCGTAGCTCTCTGCCAAAATGAGCAAATCATTGACCGTCCAATTGTCACCTCGCAATTTTTTATTATCAGAATTTTGTGTCTGGCTATCTACTGTTTCGAACATGCTGTACTCCGAATTTGATGACTCAATTTTTTTAGAATGCGCAGAACTCAGGGATAACCGCTACATTTGACAACCTGTGTAGTCACAACGCAAGTACTACTGTATTTCAGTTTAGTGATAGGTTAGAGATGTGCATGTTTGTATTTGTTCAGATTTTTTAAAATATCGATTAGTTGTGTGCAAAATATCACCGACTATACCGTATCTACATATATGCATATACATATATATATATATATATACATTGACTGTGTAAGTACTTAACCCCTGAGCATTAAGTTAACCCCTGAGGGTTAGTTAACCCTGGGGTCAAATTTCATTCGGAAACCGAAAATAAAGTTATCCCCAGGGTCAAATTAACCCCGGGATTAACTAACCCTGAGGTTGATTTAACCCCGGGGTTAGTTAACCCCTTTATTCGGAAACCGAGCCCAGGACTTTCGAAAAGCGAACTCAGGCCATTTCCAGACTTAAGAGTATAATTTTACGTAGGTATGAGAACATATACTTATTTTTTGAGCAATAGACTGTTCGATTCATTCATCCAGACACTTTCCTTTCATTTGATGTTACAAGATCATTCCATCGTTCTTTTGTTATTTGTTTTCATGCAAACTTAACCACAAATATTCATGAAAAATAAAATAACAAGAATCAGGAATCAAATTTGTCATTAAATAAAAACAAAATTACTCCTTTATGTCCCTTGCCCCAGGAAACTCGGTTTCCCCTCCCAGAACTTTTGACCAGCGTGCACGTGAGTACCTCAGCATTTCGAGTAGATGATCAATAAGATAAAGATCATGAACGGTATCCCAGCTAATTAATGTCATGGACCATAAAATACGAGTAGAAGCATAGCGAAAAATTCACTTTCGAAACAAATTCGCAAAGCAGGCAAAACTCACCTGATATCGGCTGAGCGTCAAGACATTTCACTCGATGCTGACTGGCAGGTAAGTTCTCAATGAAGGACGCAACATTCTGCTGACCACTCAAAGCATGACCATTCCAAACCATGCATGCTGCATCGTTGTACATTTTTCCAACAAGCTTAAAATAGACGAACTCATAATAATTTAGCAGTGCTATCAGAAAACTACATACTCGCCTTTTTATGTATAAAAAATTATTGTCGACTGAAGAATTTAATATATTACATATATATTAACGATACTATCCTCATAAATAGATGTAAATAGTCAGGTTAGCCAAGGAGGGGCGAAATTCAGAACTTGCGATCAATGTGGACGAAACCCTTTTTTGGATTAAAATCGCTTGACAACTTAAAATTTGGACTCTGGAGTTGGATGCCTCGATGGATTTAATAATAAGTAGGCAAGGTTAGGATCATATGTGGGCAGCAAGAAAATTCCGGGGGTGCAAGATTTTTCAAAGGTCAAAAAATGGCCTTAAAAATGGTGGTATGGCGAAAAAACACCATTTTTCAACGTTTCTCATCGAGCACTATCCATTGGCATCAAAAAATTGCGGAAAAAAACAAAAACAATTTCAAAAATTAATTTCTGGGGAAGGGGGTATTTTGGTTTCTGAAGGGGAGTATTTTGGTTTCTCGGGGGTGCATACCCCCCAAACCTCCCCACCTAGGTGTGGTTAGGATGATCGCCAGAGATGTGAGGTTGTAATTCAGAAACGATTATATAGTATGCGGTGTGGCGGTCATATCCAAACCTGAGCGTGGGAGGGAGAAGGAATGTCTAAACCATATGAAGAGTCTATCGATTTTTGAGGGTCTTTCAGATTCTGAGATAGAATCTGGCAGACCCCCAAAAATCGATGATTCCCTTAGAATTAAATTTTTGACATATTTTAAGGATTTTTATCGGTTTTACATCAACCAGACCTCCGGAATTAAGGTGCTGCTCATGTACGGGCATCATAGCCATAGATGCACAGCATGGTCAGTTGGTTTGAGTTGGGTTCAAAAATCCAACTGTTTTAGGCCAAAATGATCTTGAAAACCGGTATAAGTGCTAAAATAGCGTTAAAACTACGTTATTACACAGTTTCTGGTCAATTTGAAGCACGTCTGAAGAAAATTATCGATTTTCATTCATTTTTGGCCTCCATTTTGCTTCATTTTCCCCACAAAATTTTCCATTTTCCCATACCCCACGTGCATGTCTATGTCTGGTCATTACATGCTTCTTTTTCCACTTAATATATAATTACATACAGCCTTTCTCCAGACTCTCAAATTGTCATTTTTGACGAATAAGATGACAATATATTAAATTTCAAAATGCATTTAAGCAATCAAATCAGGTGGATCTAAAAGAGGCAGCTGCCTCACCCATAGGCCCAACATAGCTTGCTTAGTTTTTTAATATACCTCTAGTAATAAATTATAACCGTTAGAAACAAAAGTGAATAGTCATAAGTAATTTTTTAATGTTCCAGAAATTCACTACAGACACAATTGACATTGAACTTCTGGATGTTGAAACATTATCCAAAAGCATGTACATATTTCGAAAGAACAAAAGAAAAGTTACGACCATACGCTGTTTGAAATAACGTTACTTCGTTATAAATTAATTTAGTAAAATAGTCCAACGCGAAGCGCCTAAGTTTCTGCTATATTTTGGATAAGCTTAAGGTACAAACGAAAAATCCATATTCAATACAGATTCGATTAAAAATGATTCTAGGATGTGGGTTTACCCAAAAAAGCGCGAAAAAATGATTTTATCAAAATCGACCCAGTATTCGCGGAGCTTTAGACTTCTAAACTCGATTTTCATAAATATTAAAACATTAGGTAGTTTTTACGTCAGCTTTTAGTTCTCATTTTTTATCGTGTTATTTCTAGGCTTAGGCTTAGCGTAGATGCTGTAAGCTTCGAAAGATGCCTAGGTTGACATACAGCTACTTAGGTAGACTTAGTGCTCGTTTAAAACATTTAAATAAATTTGTATATAGATACTTAAATCAGAAACATATTTTTTCGCAGAACTTTTCTATAACCGTGCTCAGCAGCATATCGAATATAATCAAAAGGTTAATTTTATGCAGAAATACTTCCTCAGTTTTTCATCAGTATCACTAAGAGAAAGCAAAAACAAGATATATTATTAAGCGAATCTTGAATTTTTCCTGTAAAAATGGATGGATTCCCATTAAAAGCTTTCCTTCCGCGCTAAGGCTACGAAGCTAGTTTGCTAATTTGTATTCAAAAAAGATATTGCGATTGCCGAACGCACATTGAATCTGGCAATAGATGCCACTGCTGTTATAAATTTAATGAAATCACAAAAAAAGCTAGTTTTTACCTTCAAATAATAAAAGACAGCTAAATTATTTGTCATAAACATCCTAATTCCTAAGCAGGAGCTATAAAAAGAGAAGTGGTAGATGCACAACGTGGTGCAGGCTTTATAAATATTGATTGTGTAGTATTTATGACGCGCGCTTAAACATTGGAGCTAAAGTGCAGAATACAGGCTTCGTCAGAAATCTTCATTTTTTTACAAAATGACAGGAAAGGTGAAAAAAGGAGGAAAGAAGTCCATAAAAATCGTTTAGTAGAATAGGTTAGGTTAAGGTATATATAATTTATGTTTTTACTGCGAAACCCACATTTAGTGTATTAATGCTAAATCACCAAAAAATACGAACTTTGCAGTAAAATCAGCAGTGACGTAGCTGTTGAGGGACAGGACAGGGCCCATATGTACATGCACATGGGGGATAAGGAGGGTATAATCCCGCGCTGAAGGGTCAACCAGACAGGTACTGTCCGGCGATTTTCAGCTAATTTAACCTTTATTGCATTATTTTTTAGGTCAAAAGCAGTGAAAATGTTAAAATTTTCCTGGCGAGGCGTCAGATTAGTACTTTTATGTACTTTTTAACCTGAAAGCGCTGAAAATTGATTAATTTCTGTAGTTTTTAGTGTTAAAAGTGATATACATAGTGCAGTCCAAATGGACTAAAATTGCTTTTAAATGCGGAATTACCACGAAAAGACGTTTTATAGGCTTTTTGACCATTTTGATCGTTAAAAAGAAGAAAAAGTCAAGCACGTTAAATTTACTGTTTTGGATTTCTAAGGTTTTGCCCCTGCTGACTCTAGCCTTGTGCACCTAAAATTAGGGCCCCCAAAATTTCGGAAATACGAATATTTTTTACAAGAGTTCCCAACGGAAAGAATGGAAAGTTCTTGAAGCTCATCTGAAAGACCGCTTAAACGGATTTTAGCACACTTGTGAACTAATAAACCTAAAATTTTTGGGCGCTTCTCGCCTATTAATTTACAGACACATCTTTTTAAAAAATTAAATTTTCGGCAAAAAAAAATTTTCATCCGTAGATCTCAACCTTCAAAGCTAAAAACACTATTATTTTTGTCTATCTACGAGTAGTTATTTTTGAGTTTTATTTATTTTATGATTTAATTTTACTATTTTTATTATTAAATTTTTCACCAAATTCAGAAGGCCAGCTACGGCCCAACTATCAGCCTGTTTCGTTCGGAGAAATAGTGCGCATCTTTCAATCAAATTTGCTTTCTGCACCTTAGTTCCGCGTTTTCAGCGAGGTTTGTAGAAAGTCTGAACTTCCTAACTCATTTTTACCTGTTTTTTTTAAAGCAAAGCATATTGTGCAGTTACTCCACTAGACCAGGGATTTTTTTTAGCGCCACCCCCATTTGCGCAGCCGCTAATGGCCAGGATAGAGCGTTTGCGCGCGGAGCTTCTCATTAGCGCACCAAAAAACCTTTAAATGCTTGGCGATAGGCAAAAAATAAGGGCATTTTTGAACTTCTGATGCGCTCCATGTACTGCTGACTGACAATAAATTCTGGCAAGAAATTTAAAAAATTCTTACTACTGGTTCCAACTCGAACAAGAAATCTAATGGAAAAAAATATCAATTTGATACCTGATTTCTCATTGCCTTGCCTATACTAGACTGAGCGATTTCTTCAAGCTGTCTTTGCAGTTTGCACTCAATTTTCGTGTATTGCAAAATGCAACCGCTATACAGAAACCAATAATTAGATGCAAAGCGCCCGAAATTTTGGCATCTTCTCAATGTGTATCTCAAGGCTGGGCTATTTCAAAGATAAATTTAAAATGAAAAACAATTAATTTGGCACCATGCACCACAAAAACAAGGATTCATTACTGCAAAGATGCTAAAGCAGGGATTCGCTTATGATGAAACAGGAAAGCGGTGGTTGGCAAACACAATTAATTCATTCTTAAGAAGTCGGCGCCAAGCGCCGAAAAAATTTTAAAAATTTTTAAATCAAAAATGCAATATAAAATGTTTAAATTTCTAATTTTTTGCCCAAAAAGCCTTTGCGCATGGCGCTAATGAACGAAATGTCCCATTAGCGCAGGGCGGGTTTCCTTTACGCCGCGCTAAAAAAAAACAGTGCACTAGACAAAAATAATTAATTAGGTACCTAATACAACACGTTGGCGTGGGAGTTGGGAAGAGGTGAATTTGCACCCCAGAAGTTGAAAACCCCCGCAAATTACTGTAGACCACAAAATTATAGCTTTAGTAATATTTTCGGCGATTTTTGGCAATTTCACCCAACCAGACCCTCAACCATAACTTTCTTGCTGCTTATGTATGCCTACATTAAAAGCTGAAAATTCGGGCGATTTAAAGAAGAAAGGGGGAAAAATTATTTCCAAATACGATTTAAGAGGGCACACAGCACGTATATATCCCTCTATCCCCTGGATAGACTATAACGATTCTATGTTTTGCCTTAATGTATTAGCATTGCGTTTTAAGAATAAAAAGTAGGTAAGCCTCCCGAAATCAGTCATATTTATCTAATTCTCGAAAATCCCAGAAATCGGTCAAAGCACTAATTGCAATTTTACATCTGGAAAAGCATGCTTATGGCCCGGGCCATAAGTACATTTGAATACCTAAAACGATCTTAGCCTAAATTTCAAGACTGATGCAAACACCGATATTTTTCCACATTAAAGGATTCTTATGAATCAAATTTAGACATGTGGAAAAAAATTTTGCGCTTCGTTCGTTTTGTGGAAAGTATTTGTAATGCGACAATTGCGTTCTAGAAAGGTAAAATTCCAAAATAATACTAATTACTGATTTTTAAACCGAGCTGCGCCGCGCCGATTGCAGCACTTTTACAGACAACTTGCTCTACGACTTCACCAAGTTTCTAAATTTTTCTGGCGCTTCGCGCCTTTTTAAAAAATTATTGAGTTTTTATTCGTCGATGAGACTCCAGAAATCGGCTAAAATGCATTAGTGAAGGTCTGAAAACGCAGTTTTAGGAAACAGTATATATTACTGATCGTTATATTCAAGGTAGTACACTAAATTTACAATATCAAAATGTTGAAAAACTCGTTTTGGGTCACGCCATTTTATGTAGGATGCAAAAAAACATCGGTTTTCCAACATGAGCGCTCAGTTTTTGATTTTTTCAGACCCCATAAAAATGTGAACCAAATTTGAAATGGGGAAAATTTTTGAGTATGGATCACATTGCGAACCAAATCGCTAGGAAAAAGCGATGGATGCGAAAGCTTGTTCCCACCCCACCCCCAGCATGTCGCGTTCATTCAGACCCGTATCAAGGGGAAATATGGGAGCACGTGCCCCATCCCCGAAAACGAAATGTGAGAAGGATTTTTTCTTCTTATATCCCTTTGCTTTTTTAGCCGAAAATCGCTAAAAATTTACGGCGCTTCGCGCCGAAATTCTTTAATTATAATCAGAATCTATTCAGTCCCAAGCGCGCGGTTTAAACACTCAATTTTTAGTCCTGCTAAAGCCTAAAGCGTGTTTTGCATTCGTTTGCATTTGTCTTCTGTTCTGTACAGGTTTTAAGCAGAAATTGAGATTGGTTCAAGAAGCCCAGCCCTAAAGGCTATGGTTTTCATTGATTCTCACCGTGTCTAAGGTATCCGGGTAGAAAATTTGCAGATTATAATCCATCTTTTGGTCTCCCTTATGTTTTAAAAAATTTTGGTCGTGCCCATTGGTGAACTGGGCAGCACCAAAGTTATGGGGGTGGGTGCAAGATTTTTCAAAACTCAAAAAATGGTCTTTAAAATGGTAGTATGGCAGAATTTTTTCAACGTTTCTTATCGAGCACTATCCATAGCATCAAAAAATTGCAAAAAATGTTTAAAAATTGAATTCTGGGGGAGGGGCATTTTGATTTCTGGGGATATTTGAACTTCTGGGGGATGCATACCCCCCACGCCCACAAGTGGTCGTGTCCCCCCAAATCCTGAATATGGGTTTGCGCTGCAAAAGAAAAATTCGTAGTTATGAAAATTGATATATCTGGATTCTGGACATACGCTACGCTTGTTGTCGAACGCTTCGTAGTACTGGCTGGTGAATTTATCCGCTATTTCGCATGCTTCAGCGTCACCCATCTGAGGCGTAGTCTGTGACATCTCGACTTTCAAGTTTGACAGCAACGATTTTCAAACATATGACTCAAAACCGCTGAAGGTTTTGCAAAATTGAACAAAAGTTAATCACCTGGTCAAACTATCGTTTGAATAAGTCATAGTTTAGTATTACAAACGTTGGCACTTATACAGAATAGTACCTGCTATTGTGCAAAGTATAGTCGCAACAGTTATTGATTTTTTTCAAACTTCTTGATTTTTCCTAAACTTAGGCTTAGATTAATATGGGTGATAGCACTCCCGCTAAGGTCGGTATCGCTCCCGCTTAGGTCGGTATCACTCCCGCTTAGGTCGAGGTACAGGCATTAGTTTGTCTGATGACGTCATAATATTTACTATTCTGTAGAAGTAACCTAACGTTTAGGCGGCCACGTAAGAACCTTCAGTGTTGCCAACCTCCGGCTCTAAAAAATCTCAAAACTTACAAAAAAAATCTCAAAAATGCCAGTCAAAAGTTCAAATATTCAAACAAGAAATTTTTTTCTAAAAAAATTTTTTTCAAAACATCAAAGCAAAAATTTTCGCTTTCATCAGACATTTAGCAACTCGAAGCTCGATTTGGGTAGGCAAGCAATGCAAATAAATGTCAGTTTCCAAACTCGGCACTGAGCTCGAGCTATCGAGTCCTCGATTTTTGAAAAAACATGCGTTTTCTGAATGTTTTCAGGTGTTTTTTGGTTATTTTTGGTCAAAAAGCATCTAAAATTGCATGAAACAAAAAGTCATTTCCAGTGAAAAATCTCATATTCAAAAAAATTTCACAAAAAACGTAACTCAAAAAATCTTTCAAAGCTAAAATAAAAACTCACGTTTTGAGATAAACACTCACAGTTGGAAAGCAACACTGACAGTGTTGCCAGGTCAAAATTTTATAAATTGTCACAATCCTTGAGAAAAACTGGCATCCCCTGTACAAATAATAATATAATAATAATACTTTATTCGGCAAAAACACAAGGATAAAAAAGTCGCAAGGAAAACAAGATAGCATAGTGTAAAAATGCGATATGTCCTGGACACACATGCAAATAGTAAATTGCGCTCACGTGTGCCCCATCAAAAAGTTCCCGAAATCAACCTTCTTCGAATTTCTCTCAAATGTCTAAAAATTTGGAGAATTTCGAATATATTGTGGAAGATCGTTCCAAATTCTAGCTGATCTAGTAGCAAAACAATACTTTTTACAATCAAGTCGAAATTTTACATAATATATCTGATATTATAAATGCATTCAACCAAAGTCACGCGAATGACCATCAAAGCTGGTAAAATATCTTCACTTGAATTGAGTCAAGATCATTAATAATAATGGCAGTACGTCGCAATTAAATCTGACCATAAATGTTACGGTGCTGAAGCGGTCAGTAAATTGTAGATCACCTACTTCCTCACCTAAGAAATGTCCCATATATCCAAACAACCTTCAGTAAGTTTTCGCTGTATCCGTTCAACCTTAATTGATATCAGAAAGCAAATTCGGGAATGCTCCATACGGTTTACAGCCACCGTTTTTTCCACTTTTTGGTCTTTTTGTCAACCAAAATTTTGGGAAATGGAAAAAATTTTTGAGCTTGGTTGGCATTTGTGGAAAATTTTTGTAATGTTAAAAATGCGTTTTAGAGAGTTAAAACTTCAAAAATTTTTCAGCGGTTCGCGCCGAATTGATTTAATTCTTACTTATTAGTAATGTTTAAGCCGCGCCGCGCCAGTTGCAGCATTTTTATCGACAATCTGGTCTAGAACTTCACTACGATTGAAAATCCTTATCTTCTGCACGGATTCAGTTAGTTTTTGTAATGCGAAAATGCGTTTTAGAGAGGTGAAACTAGAAAAATTTTTCAATTCGATTTAATTCTTACTTGTTATTAATCTTTAAGCCGCGCCGCGTCAATCGCAGCATTTTTATCGACAATTTGATCTAGAACTTTACTACGTTTGAAAATCCTTATCTTCTGCACGGATTCGGTTAGTTTTTGTAATGCAAAAATGTGCTTTAGAGAGGTGAAACTACAAAAATTTTTCGGCGCTACGCGCGAATTGATTTAATTCTTGCTTGTTATTAATGTTTAAGCCGCGCGGCGCCAATTGCAGCATTTTTATCAATAATCTGGTCCTAGAACTCCACTACGATTGAAAATCCTTACCTTCTGCACAGTTTTTGTAATGCAAAAATGGGCGAAAGTTAAGAATATGGTACTTTTAGAAAAGGTGCAAAACGAATACGGAATGCCAAAATTTTTGTGCCAAACTGGTAGAACATGATAAATTGAAGCGCGGAAAGAAAATTTGGTGAAAATCTGAGCCATACTTGCAAGGTTGCAGGCAACTGTCGATTTGAGTGTTCGGTGGGACGATTAAATGGCTCGATCCAAGGACTTACACATTTGTCAGAAATAAATAATATGGGCTGAAATTATGGAAGGAAGCATAGCAATGAAGGAGAAACAAGAAAAAAGGCGCGGAAAGCTGTTTGAAATTTTAAAAAACTTTTAAAAATTTTCATTTTTTTGCATGTTTTTTCGGTTT
Organism: Mermis nigrescens; assembly: GCA_036768485.1. Taxonomy (NCBI): domain Eukaryota; kingdom Metazoa; phylum Nematoda; class Enoplea; order Mermithida; family Mermithidae; genus Mermis; species Mermis nigrescens. Next base: position 13,334,233 of record JAVLUZ010000160.1, read on the forward strand.
TACTTGATAAGATATAGGAAAATCTAAGTTTTTGCTTCTAATATACTTAGGCTTAGGCTTAGTATATCTGAAAAGGTGTTTTAAGCTGCTTAGGTCGAGGTCGCTCCCGCTCAGGTCAATGTATAGATGCTTAGGTCGATGTATAGATGCTTAGGTCGATGTATAGATGCTTAGGTCGATGTATAAATGCTTAGGTAGATGTATAGATGCTTAGGAGGTCGATGTATAGATGCTTATATCGACGTAAATTGGGTATCTACATGTGATTCTGCATTCAGCTGTTTGAATCTTCAAATACTTAGGTCGAGTAGATGCTTGCGTAGGTCGAGAAGAGGCTAATTAACGAAACCCATAGCTTTTGTAATATTGATCATAGACGGATGAATGCATTTTTTCCGCGCTTTCTTTCAACATGTTCTAAGTACTGAGCAAAAAAATCCGCTCTTCTGAAGTTTATTTCATAGTATCCTGAAAGTACCATATTCTTAACTTACTCCGAAAAAATGATTTAGAGGGCTAAAATTTCAAAATTTTCAGGCGCTTCGCACCATTTGATAAATTATAGTTTTAATTGTCAAAAAAGACTTCAGAATTGGTTAAAATGCTTTACTGAAGGAATGAAATTCAAGTTTCAGCATGAATAACGTATACTGATCGTGACATTTCTTGTATAGCGCGAAATTTTTATTTAAAAAGTGCATCAAACACCGCTATTGCATGTGTACATAAAATTTTCTACTTAAAAAACACTGATTTTTCAACACAGGCGCTCTATTTCTAACGTTTTTAGACCTCCAAAAAAACGTGGAAAAAGGTCGGAAAGAGTGGAAAAAAAATTTTGGGTTTGGTCTATAATGTCAACCAAATCGCTGGGAAAAAAACGGTGGTTGGAGCATACTCTTCTACTATAGGCCGAATATAATTCCTATAAGCAAGAACCAACATTTTTAGATCACGTTATTCAAAACATTTGAAAATCAAAGCACTCATTTTCAAAGCTTTTGCTGATATATTAGTGCAATGAATGAATGAATGAATGAAGATTTATTGTCAAGTGAATTCGAAATAATGAGTACAAGTAAATGCGACGAATAAAGAGGAATGACAAAAGGACATACGGTCACGATAATCATGACGAATTAAGTATGCCCCTTCAGAAATGAATTTAAATTAATGTTGGCTAATCTCGTTTTGAAAACTTCAATATTAGGAGATGAAACGACAGTGTCCGGTAAACTATTCCAAATGTTAATGTATCTATGAGAAAAATTACTTTTATGCAAATTTGAACGGGCAGTAGGTATAACTAATTTATACGAATTGAAAGCACGTGTAATAGTGGTATTAGCGATAAAAAAGTCGGTACTTGTGCATTATCCCCCCGTCGAATTTTTTCCATCTTTTTTAACATTATGGTATATACAGCATTACACCATTATGATATATCTATCATATGATATAATCCTTGATTTTCTTCAGTTTTTTTTAAATTTTTTCAATTTTTTTAATATTTTTTTGTTTTTTTTTTAATTTTTTTTCATTCTTTTCAGATTCATAATCAACTTTTGCAATAATTTACTTGATAAGATATAGGAAAATGTAGGTTTTTGCTTCCAATATACTTAGGCTTAGGCTTAGTATATCTGAAAAGGTGTTTTAAGCTGCTTAGGTCGAGGTCGCTCCCGCTTAGGTCAATGTATAGATGCTTAGGTCGATGTATAGATGCTTAGGTCGGTGTATAGATGCTTAGGTCAATGTATAGATGCTTTAGGTCGATGTATAGATGGTTAGGTCGATGTATAGATGCTTAGGTCGATGTATAGATGCATAGGTCGATGTATAGATGCTAAGTACCATTCCCTCATTACTTCGTTTTTATTTCTAACGAGAAGGTGGCTTAGCCGATTGGTAACATGTTGCGCTGTAGAGCGATAGGTCGGAGGGTCGAAACCTGTCACCTGAAAGTCATTTTCTGTGTGGTGAAAACTCGTGTGAGAACCCTGGAGTTAGAAAAGGATGGAAAAAATTCACCCTGTATATACCCTAATGTCAAAAAAAGATAGAAAATTCGACGGGGGGGATAATGCACAAGTACCAAAAAGTCATCGAATTTATAACATGAAAAACCTCGAACGATTGAAAACATTTTACATAAGCATAGGTGTAACCGGCGCAGCTCAAGATGACAGAGATTCAATTCTTTCAAACGATCGTTATAAGATAAAGCACTGCGATAACCAAATATGCGTTTAGTAAACCTGCGTTGAACATTTTCGATTCGATCAATATCAGTGATATAGTAGGGGTTCCAGACTGAGCATGCATATTCCAAGATTGGACGTACATAGGTAACAAACGCGCGAATTAAATTTTCTCTGTCACGCGAGAAAAAAGATTTGTAAATAAGAAAAGACCGAGAATAAGCTTTTTTAATGATGTGATTATAGTGGTCCTTAAAACTGAGGTTTTTAGAAACTAGAACATCCAAGATCGCGAATATATTCGAAATTATCAGGGATATTTAGGTTGCAGAGGCAATAATTTATTTTAGGGTTGTTTTTTCCCAAATGAAGAACACAGCTTTTTTCAGAAGAAATCGGAAGTTGCCATAATTTAGACCAGCTTGAAATATTATCTAAGCAAGATTGAAGAGAAATGTGGTCCGATGAAGGGCCAAAAACCTTAACATCGTCTGCAAACAAATACAAATTGATATTCACGGCAAAATCACATATATCGTCAATAAACATCAAAAATAAAGTCGGACTTAAAGGGCTACCTTGCGGCACACCACATAGTAACGGGTACACACTCAGAAAATAAATTTCCGATTCAAACGCGTTGGAATCGATCGCGAAGGAAAACATTCAACCATACAAGAAGGTTACCTTTTAATCCAAAATTAGAAAGTTTATGTAAAAGTTTGATATGGGATACCTGGTCAAAAGCTTTAGAAAAATCAATATAAATAATGTCTAATGGAATTTTATTGCTCAAAGAATCAACCCAATCTGATTTACATTTCAGAAGTTGCAATTCACAAGATTTAAATTTTTGAAGACCAAATTGATTTGGGTGTAAAAGACTATTTTCAGTCAAAAATTTTGAGATTTTAGAGTTGATAATATTTTCCATAATTTTGCTAGCAGAACAACAAATGGAGAAAGGTCTGTAGTTAGAAATTAGTGCCGAATCGTTCCTTTTATAAATGGGAATAACGTTAACTAATTTCCATAACTAGACGATAAGTTCGCTGTTAACGAAACACCTAGATCTCGAATTGGAGAAACTGCGTCAGATTACAAGAAATGGTTTGTGTTATGTAACTAGGATTAGCGTGCCCTAGATATGGAAGCGGCCCAAAGAAAACTGCCACGGGCCCTTCAAAAAACTGCCATTCTGTGGTTAAGCATAGGAGCAAAAAACTACCAAAAAATCAAGACACTGCCAAAATGGGGAAGGGAACCGAAACGAACGAGTACATGTACAATTTTTAGTCATTACAGTAATGTAATACTGCTTACCTAATAAAGCAAACGAATGATCTTGGTTTACTACCAGAGACGACCGTTCTACCACAAAAGCAGATGTATTGTGGTTTACATCCTTGATTGATTCTCAAAATATGTCTCAAATAACTTTGGACTTTTTTAAAATTGTACGCTTTTCACGGCTCTGAAAAGCCTGATTTAAAGGTGGTTTCTGCTAATATACACTCAGCCAACTTTCATATATGTATTAAGATGTTGGATAGAACACTTTGTTTTAACTGCTTTGCTAAGAAAACAGAGTCTACATTGCTATGATGCACATTTGGAAATAACAAAAATTTGCACTCTACACATCGGCCTGTCCCTAGTGATGTAAAAGATCCAGATTTTTACCCAGATCCAGATCCAGATAAAGATCGGGTTCAGATTTTCTGGCAGATCCAGATCCAGATCAGATAACCAGATCAGAAAATAGCCAGATCCAGATCCAGATCGTTTTGCCAGATCAAAATTTAAAAAGATCCAGATACAGATACAGATCCAGATAAAAATATTTTTTGTGCAGCAATTTGTATTGCTGAAAAGGAGGGCGTAAAGCGCCAGAGCCCACATGGATTGGGGGTCTCGGGCGGCAGGACTAATATAAGAGTCCCCAGAGGGGTCTGGGGCAGAGCCGAGGAAAATTTGCATTCTAAAGCTTTTACATAAAAATGATATCAGTAAAAATTGTCTAAAAAGTAAAAACTCACAAGTTTAGACTATTTACCAATGGGCATGAAACTGAGGCATAAAAATGTAAAAATTATTACAACAGCTTTAATTGACAACTTTATAAACAAAACGGCATTAAATATTCACAGGAACGTGAGATGTCTGGAATTTGGCAACATTGTGGTTTAACAGGAAAAACATTCGATCGCTTGTAAGGACGAAAGGGTGTATTATTTCAGGGGGATATCACTGTCAAATAACACAAACAATACATTTACCTAACAACACAAAATGCAATACTAAGAAGAAACCAGCTTAATTTCAATTCAGCAAAGAAAAACGTTGTTAAAATTCAGGAAAAATGACAGATGCACCTACTAAAACTATACATGTACAGCATAGAAATTCGGGGGTCAAGGTCAAATTTTTTTTCAAACATCAAAAAAACGATAAAAATGGCCCATGGGCACTAAAAACGTTGTTTTTAGACGTTTCTCGATGTCGCGCATCGACTGAAACAACTTTTTCAACGAAAATGTTCCGAAAAAATTTATGATTTTCTCATTTTTAGGCAAAACAGTCTCTCAAAGGTCAATTCTGATGATAATTTATGTGAAAAAACAACCTTCAATACATTTTTATCACTTAAGTTACTTTTCTGCAGAGCTTCAACAATTTTTCTGAAAGCAAAAAATTGGGGGTCAGCGGCACTTTTTGGCCATTCTGGGGGGTCAGCTCGGATCTAGGGGGTCAAAAACCCCAGCAGACCCCTCCCCCACCCCCGCGTGCATGGGTGATGTCTCAACAGCCTCAACAGTCCCAACAGCCCCACCGTCCGAACAGCCCCACCGTTTCGACAGCCTCACCTAAAATCCAACAGCCCCACCCGTCCCAACAGCCCCACCGGTCTCAACAGCCCCACCGTTCCAACAGCCCCACCAATAATCACAACAGCCCCACCAATCCCAACAGCCCCACCAATCCCAACAGCCCCAAAAATCCCAACAGCCCCACCAATCCCAACAGCCCCACCAATCCCAACAGCCCCACCGTTCCAACAGCTACACCGTCCCAGCAGCCCCACCAGTAATCCCAGCAGCCTCACCATTACTGCAATCGCTATTATACGATATAATAAAATCAGGCAATATCAATTTTTTATGAAAGATATTTTTTGACTATTTTCCGAATTCGTATATTTCATCAAGACCATAAACGAGTGTTCAGGTTTACATTTTCAGAATAAGTCTACCTGAGAAACTGGTAGACCTGCTAGAATTGAAGCTTCAGCATTTGTGCGCAATCCAGGATTTTGCCTCATTTGAGTCATCTCGCAAGATTGGATTCCTGCTCGTTATGGTCTACTTTACACTGCCAGGAAAAAATGAAAAATGTTCTAGTGAAAAAGGAAAGATAAGTGTTAAAATTAAATGAAAATCAAAACTTTCACGCTATCTGCTTCAAAATAGCCAGAAAATGTGGATTAGCGTAGTTTTTACGCTATTTTGACATTCATACCAGTTTTGAGGTCAATTTTTGGCTCAAAACTCCTTCTCCAGACCGGTCGTGCTGTGCATCTATGATTATAAGAGTGGAGCAGTTGGAACCAACATTGGCAGCGAACAACTTCTGTGGGTCTGGTTGGTTAAAGTGACTGAGAAATGTGCTAAAAATAAAATTCTGGGGGTCTAACATAATTTGATGGAATTTCCAGAATTTCGGGTTTGGGGGGTTAAACTCTAAACATCCCTTCCCCACGCTTATGTGTGCTTAGGACAGTGCGACTGTTGGAGCGGTAGGACTGCTGAAACGGTGGAACTGCTGGGAATTGGTGGGGCTCCTGGGACTGGTGGGGCTGCTGGGATTATTGGTGGGGCTGTTAAGACGGTGGAGCTGTTGGGAGGGTGGGGTTGTTGGGACGGTGGGGCTGTTGGGATTGGTGGGGCTGTTGGGATTGGTGGGGCTGTTGGGATTGGTGGGGCTGTTGGGATTGGTGGAGCTGTTGGGATTGGTGGGGCTCTCGGGATGGGTGGGGCGTTGGGACAGGTGGACTGTCAGGATTTTTGGTGTGGCTGTTGGGATGGTGGGGCTGTTGGGATGGGTGGGGCTGTTGGGATTCTTGGTGGGGCTGTTGGGATGGTGGGGCTGTTGGGACAGTGGGGCTGTTGGGACTGGTGGGGCTATTGAGACACAATCCGTGCATGTAAGGCTACAACTAATTAGATAACTTACCCACAGTAAATCGTAAAACATAAAGAATTCTATCGTGCAAAAATAACTTTCTAATCTGTTTAACCAGATATAACTTGACTGAACAGATCCAGATCCAGATAAAGATCGGGTTCCGATTTTCTGGCAGATCCAGATACAGATCAGATAACCAGATCCAGATTAGGGATCGACCGGAGCTCCGGCTCCGGCTCCTCCGGCCATTTCTTGGTCCTCCGGCCTCCGGCGGCCGGAGGTACAAAAAAGGGGCCGGAGGTTTTTTGAACCGAATCATTCAATGCTTCAACGCTCTTCTTTTCTTTTGAAGCTTAGCACTCAGATTGCCTATTTTGTGAATTTAGTACAAACACAGCTTCAATAAGTGAAGCTGTGAATGTGAACACTAATGAGGCATTGTGAATGCACCATTGGTGAAATATTATATCATATATTTTGCTCAATAATGAACGAGAATATTTCAGATTGTAAAGCGAGCCGAGTCCGCGTTAATTCAGCGCTCAAATGGATATAAATCTCTTTCGAGTGACAGAATAACAAACTTGGTGCGACGTAGTCCGCTCACTTACTTTTTGAGCTATTACACATTGTAGATATAAGTACATACAGACACATTGCTAAGCTCTTTATGCTATGTTTATTTGGGTACTTTTCGAGTATAAGTGCATCCAGACAATAAGGGCAAGCGAGAAAGCGGTGAGATTGGAGCTAAAAATAGAAATATGCTAATTAAATGATTTTTTTGATTACCCAACCGCCGCTGCCAGACCAGTCATTTGAGAACATGTGTAATAGGTGAGGAGAGAACTAGTAGAACGTTATTGCATATTAGTCTTCTTGATTTTCGCATAGCTCGATTAAATAGGTACATTCTGGAATGAATAAAAATTTCAACGTTATGTAGTTTGCGTTGAAAATCAACGTGATTCACTGATATATCTGCATTTCGCACGTTTATCAATTTTCGGAAGTGACTTGACTAGCAACACATCACAGAACTAATTTCTTTTCCATTTTAGAATGGCTAGATAATAAACATTCACTTCTACAGATCTTTTACTTATCCATGATCAATGTATTTATACAAACCTATATACTGTACATCATATGAATTATATTTACGGCTTAAGAAAATTCTACTTCACTGAAAATTCTAAGTTCACCTCCGGCCTCCGGTCGGAGCCGGAGGTGACGATGGCCGGAGCTCCGGCTCCGGCCCGGAGGAAAAAAATGGACCTTCGGTCGATCCCTAATCCAGATCCAGATGATCTGGATCTGGATCTGAATCTGGATAAAAAGATCAGATCCAGATGATCTTTTACATCACTACCTGTCCCGCATTCCCAAAGATTGTGACTTCAAGTCTTCTTCATATGCGCTAAGATTTAAAAAATCAGACTGCTTTACTTTTAATCAAATGTCAGATATTGAAACAAAACACGCCCGACGAAGTTGAATTTTATGTAAATTTGACATAATTCTATGGAACAAATAAATATTATCCGGCCAAGCGCCGGAGCCTGATGACCAGACCCATCTCCAATACCCACCTACTTGTGTACCTTGATAAAGCATATTAACGAGTCAATCAAGAGCATAAATTACAACCGACGCGAAAGGGGAAGCATCATAAATCATCATCGTCGGACGATCTATGACGCAGTGACATTTTGGGTCGTTTTTTCGTCAGTTTGAAACGACGGGTTAACGGATTCACGTGAGCGGATAAAGATTCGCATTCATCACCGAGTCCATCTTCGTTCTGGGACGATTTCGGGATGGAATTGAAATTTGTACTGTCCGAAATATCGCACAGATTATCGTCATTTTCTTCAATTATACGACGTTTTAATATTCGCCATTTTTTGACATTTTCGGCCTCGTTGCGAGCGTCTAATTTCGAATTTGTCGTCGTACATTTATCACCCATAGACGAAATGTTTTCCGCTCCACTGAAGTCCGAATCGGTCGAGTACGAAGTCGAATTTCTATTTAAATTCGGCGATAACCCGCTCGTGCTGGGCTCGCTTAGGTTCGATTTATTGCCTGCAATGAATGGCACGGATGACTTTGGCGTCCTACGATTTAGGAATACTGTAGCCTTGGATTCATTATCCGTTGAAGACGTTGACGACGGTGAATGGCCGCTAGACAAGATATCGCGTGATATATCGTCGTCGGATTCGGAGGACGAAGAACTGACGATTTCGTTATTATACTACGATATAAAAGTATGCGCATTACACGCCAATCAACAGTAAAACTATCATGATCGTACAAGATCCGAGTTTTCATCCCCACCCTTCACCCCTACCCCCAAATTCGCGATTTCCTGAAAATTCCGAAAAAATTCGTAGAAAAGACGCTGTTTCAAGCGTCTTTAGCTATCTGTTTGCTCGAAAGCATCGAATCATCGGCGCTTCGCGACATAGACTCATTTTTAACTGTATTTTATTCAATATAATCGAATTTTTCTGATATTCTTCGAAATTTTTTTACGCTCTGAAAAGATAGGGCATCGTCATACACGTCGCAAAATGATGTTTTTGACGCGTATACTAATTTTTTGAATCCAAAAAAGTCACTTTAAAATTTGACCTACCCCAGAAATCCCATGCTGTGCATATCTGATCATACGTGTAACACGGGGGTTTGTGGCAGATCCCCATTCCCCACCGAAAGTTGGCCGTCCGTCCCATCCACCGAAAGCCACAAAATTTTTGACTCCCCCAAATTTCTAGAAAAAATTGGATGTTTTGACCGTTTTTAGATGTTTTTTGGCCCAAAATTTGAGGTCATGTAACCCAACCCCCTAAGAATGGCCGGGGGCCAACACCCAGAATTTTGAGCATTTACACGTATGGTCATATCATATCGATCAAAATGAAATGTTATCAAAAAGTTTGCCTTGATAATAACACGCTCAGCTACTGAGCTGGTCTGGTACTGCTATGAAAGAACTTCAGCCCAACATGATAACTGAATATAAACAGCATGACAACTTGGGGATCAACCAGGTTAGAGAATATGTAGAACAGGGGCAGAAGTCGTTAACTTTCTGATTTAGCGAATTACTTACGTCTAACAAAGCGAGCAACGGTACAGGATGCGGAATTATGGTTGACACAGACCCCCTGCAGCAGGCACTTAGCTCTGACGGGGAATGGGGTCCGCCGGACCCCCAAAATTCAGAAAAAATAGGACTTTTTAAACGTTATTTTGTGCTATTTTTGGCCTTTTTGGGCTTAGTCCCCCCACAATTTGTGTTGGTCCCCCAAAATAGGACGGCCAGCTACGTGCCTGCCCTGCAGACCCCGCTGAACTAGTCAAGCCAATTAATCAATTACAGACAGTTATATATTTTTCTTTTTCGACAGCTATTTGATGCAAATAGATGACAATTGGTAAGAAACATCAGAAAAGGTGTTTTTTAACCAAACATAAATGTAGAATCTTTTTCTGCCTCTGAAAATCAGCTGTCCTAAATTACAGATTCACGATTTAATCCATTCCTGGTCGCCCTGATCATGTGCACTACAGGCCCTAAGCTCAACTCAGCTCAGTAAAATTTAAGAGATGAATAAAGAGAACTAAAGGCATAGGAATGAGAGCACAGTATAACACCCTACATAAAATTTTTGAAAAATTACTAATGTACTGACGGTCGATCTTGTGAAAACACATGGTATTGCAGAATTTTTGAATCTGTGCGGCAAATTAAATCTCAGTCATACATACATACTAAACTTTAATTATGTTAACCAGTTTACTGCAAAAACATTATTAATCAGATTTCACACATTTCAAGTTATTTGAATAAAATATGATCAACAATCGTAACCTATTGAATGAGATAAAAAATAATCAAAATAAATATAAAAACCTTATCATAATCATTACGTAGCGCTAAGATAGATTATTCGTACTCGCTGTGATCGCAGGACTAAAAAGCGTGCTCGTCCCAAAGGAAAAACTTCTACTTCGCTGCTGGTGCTTGAATCATCACTTTCATTTCGATCCGTTAAGCCAGTCATTTCGAGCTACGTAATAAAAGGAAAAAATGAAATTACAAAAACAAAAAGAAGTATTAGCAATTATAGCTCGAACGTTTAACGCCTAAATGGCATACGTGATCTAAGGGGTAACCATAAGTCATGCACGTGGGGGAGGAGTGCTGACCATAGGTGGGCGGTACAAAACTTCTGGGTGGGGTGCAAGATTTTTTCGGAGGTCAAAAAATGGCCTTCAAAACGGTGGTATGGCGAAAAAACACAATTTTTCAACGTTTCACATCGAGCACTATCCATTGGCATGAAAAAATTGCGAAGAAAAAACAAAAGAAAATTTCAAAAATTGAATTCTGGGGGGCGGGTATTTTGGTTTCGGGGGGGGGGGTATTTTGGTTTCTGGGGGTGCGTACCCCCACGCCCAGGTATGGTCCTGGACCCCCCTATAATTAAAGAATGGAAAATTTTATGAGGAAAATGAGGTAAAGTGAAGGCCAAAAACGTATGAAAAATGGATATTTTCTTTAAAAGTGCTTCAAATTGACCGAAAGCTGTAAAATAACGTAGTTTTAACGCTATTTTAGCGCTTATACCAGTTTTTGAGGTCATTTCAACTCAAAAAAGCACAATTTTTGACCCCCTTCGATCGTCGATGCTGCGCACCTATGGTAACCACCCCTCCCCCTCTCAGCAAAGTTTGTTAATCCAACAACAAAAATATTTTCATCTTTTTTTCCCGGAATTCGTGATTTTGAATTTTTGAATTCGTGAATTTTGAATTCGTGAATTCGATATAACTTTCGGTCTTTTATCGTCTAAGAAGATAAAGCATCGTCAGAAAAGTCTAAAAACGATGCTTTTAACGTGTATAAGCTGTTTTTGAGCCCAAAAAACCACATGAATCCATGCTGTGCGTGTATGCTAATTAGTCATATCTCTTGGTAAAAGATGCACTTTCCATTACAAAAATTTTAGAAAGAGAAATCACACTTTTATATAAGCTCAAAAAATACTACTCCGCGATTTAGTTTTAAAAACAGAGCAGCAACCAATATGAATCTTAATTAACGATCTATCAGTGGGTTTAGCATTTCAATTCTTCGATTCAACACAAAATCTGTTATTCCAATAAAGTTAAACTTTTCAATTATTTATTTATTTATTATTTGTCTACTTAACCCTTTAAGTTATCTCACTCTTTCTTCTTTTTAACTAATTACTTTTAAATAAAATATGTACATGTTGGAAGAAAATTACATATGTGTACATATAGTGTTGTCATATGTATTCTGAAACATCGGAGTAAAACAAAATTAAGGTACAAACCATGTCCATTGGAATTTTACGACCACCAGAATGGTTGCTGAACCTGAAAATTTTCTATTTTTCCAGATTCCTCAAAAAATATACTCTTTTAAGCACCTTCAAAGATCTGCTCAACAAAAGATATTTTTATTCTTTGGCTTCGAGTCAAATAGCCATTTTCGCCATACTAAAATTTTTAGGAAAAGTTTTAGTTTTTAATCCCTATTCAGAAATAGCATCGACAAAAATAGTCTCGTTGATGCCACCCACAATTTATAAGCGCAAAGAGAGACACTTCAATAATTCTCAGGACTAATGCTCCATAATTGTAATGCTGCAAATGTCTGCGCACGACTCGTAAATTAAGGAACTGTACATAGCTATTGAAGAAAACTTAATGAAAAATAAAAGCACTAAAAAACAAACACATATAAAACAGAAACCCTAATTCTCGAGAAGTTGCAGAAACGTAAGTAAGTAAGGACTTCTGAGATTTATAAGCCATACAGAGCAACCAACCAGGCCATGGATGCTACCTGGGGATAGGAGATCCCTAACCCACCTTAAATTTGAGTCGTAATTAGACATGCACGCGGGAGGAGGTTTCGGGCTCTAGACCCCCAGGATGAAAAAATAAGTTTTCTCGGAAAAATATGGCAAAATAAAGGCAAAAACGTATGAAAATCGAAAATTTTCTTAAAAAGTGCTCAAAATCGACAACAAACTGCGTAATAACCATACGTGGGCAGCACAAAAATTCTGGAGGGTGCAAGATTTTTCAAAGGTCAAAAATGGCCTTAAAAATGGTGGTATGGCGAAAGAACACCATTTTTCAACGTTTCTCATCGAGCACTATCCATTGGCATCAAACTATTGCGAAAAAAACAACAACAAATTTCAAAAATTGAATTATGGGGTAATTTTGATTTCTGGGGGGTGCATACTCCCCCAAAACCCCCTCACGCCCAGGTATGGTAATAAGGGAGGTGGTTAAAGCTTTCTAACGCTTATGTAAGTTTTCGAGGTCATGTTGGCCCGAAAAAGCTTAATTCTCGACCCCCGGACCGGCTGACCCCCGGATCGGCCACGCTGTGCATCTATGGTCGTAACACGTATGAACCAGGCGATACCATATAAATAAAAAAATATATCATAAACTATAGGTACCCGAACAATATTGTCGAAAAACGCCAACATGTTCGGGTCCTCGTCAACGTTATTCAAGTTATCCTGTCCTTCAGTAGCATCACGCGATTCGCCTCTATTATCCAGTCTTTGCCGATATTCGGCTACAGTAAAAGGAATTCTTTTGGGACTATAACACGGCGGATCCGATTCATTAATGATAGGCTCCAAGTCGGTTGTAAGGGTTAAACGACCCCGCCCATTGACCAGAGGCCATGCGCTCCACAGCTTGATCACCTTTTCTACTCCGCTGCTCGCAACCAGCTGGCTGACCTTACTGTAGCGTATTTGGTTTACAATAGACCGGTGGCCAATGAGAGTTAGAGAAGCCGGCTGCACAACCCGGGACACTAAAAAGGCACAGGACGAGATTATACAGTAGAACCTAGTTGATAAACACCCCGAGGGGACCAAGGGGGCCCGTCTTTACTAACCGAGTGCGCTTACTATCCGATTTTACACTTGTTTAGATATATATATATGTCGTACAACGCAGTTATATCCAAATGTACGATAATATGGCAGAACATTGTATCTTTATGAATAATAGTGCTTTTGACCTTTACTGCGCTCAGAGTGCGTAATATCCAAAACGATGTGTTTGATACTGGGTTAACATAACAAGATACCAATTAAAACGTCGTTTAATTACTTGTTCTATGCAAGTGTTATGTTAACTAACCGAGGTCACTAGCATATTGTCATATAGCCATCATTTTATGGAGCCGAATTTATTATCCATTAGCCGAGTGATTATTAAGCGGGTTTCTAAATTATGTTAAAGCATAGCAATTTGGCAGGGACCAAAGGGAAGGGTGTTTTTTAGAGAGAGTGCCTATTATTCGAGTGTTTATTAGTTATATTCAACTGTATTGTACAGAGAATTCTAGAGGGATAGCCCCGAAATATTTTTAAAAAGTGTCTTTCTTGGCCTTTAAAATGATAGATACCTAAACGTCAAAAACATTATTTTCCGACGTTTCGGACGGTGCTCACTCATTCTTTCTAAAAAACATAAAAGAGTAAAAAATCTAGTAAGAATTTAGAAAAAATTGACTAAATGTAACAAAATATAGTCAACAAATTAGTATATGGCGAGAAGCGCCGGAAATTTGTCATTTGTGAGCAAAATTTAGTTAAAAACGCTTGAAACAGCACGGTGTCGGCAGACATTTCGCGAGGGATCAGCATCCATTCTGGAGGATGAACCCCAGAACACGTACGAACAAAATTCAATTTTCTGCATATTTATGTACGAACATTTTACGTAACATTTGATGCATGAAAGTTTAAGTTTAAAATATTCATGTTGCGCTATCTGTTTAGTGTTTTATTTGATGGTAGGTAGGCACATACAGCATACCTATATTTTTTATGTTTCACTTACGTATGTACATACATACCATTGGACTGTGGCGAAAATTCGAAATCTTCAGGAAGTCGCCAAACCAGACAGTCGAAACTATCGGAACCAGCGAATATAAACTGATCATTAGGTCCACCAAACGTACAGCTTTTTAGAGTACAACAATTAATATAATTTGAATCGTCAAAAAACAGCACTGGTTTTTCGTGCGAAATCTGTAAGAGCAAGAAATGCATGGAGCATTTTCACGAAAATATTAAAACTGAAGACCTAAGCATAATATTTCCGAAATTTCGAATAAAAAACGAACAACAATAACATGGGATTAGATTTTTCTGAATTTTGGGGGGTCCGGACTCCCCCCATTCCCCCCACAGCCACGTGCCTGCATATAGCATATTGATAAGTATGCCCAATATTTGTACTTTGAATCTTCATTATGCAAACGCATAAGTTTCATCCTTTTTGTAGCATACAATTTGGCCTCTGGTCGACTTACACGTCCAAATTTGTCAAATTGTCGAACAAAGAGTTTGTACGCATGTATCGGGCATTTTATTTAAGCTTTCCGATTAGTTCAACATATACTCACATCATTTAAGTTATTCAAAGAAGTTTTAAAAATACGCTAAAAATTTTTTAAAATGATTCAAAAATGTCTTAGTTCACTGAATAAAACTGATTGGAAAACGATGAAAGTGAAATAAATTTTGCATTAAAACTTATTACAACTGAGATAAATACAGGGTGACCCATCTAACTGTCCCACCTGTTTTTTCGTAATTCCGCTAATTCTTAATATTTTTTTAAATATTTAAAAAAGTTTTACGGGCAAATATAGAACGTAATAGGTAATCGACTGACAAAGTTTGGCATGATTTGGCTGTATACGGTCAAAAATAAAGCATACTTACAGAACTAACTTTTCTTCGCTATGCAAAAATTGCCGTACCGACTTTTGCTAGCAATTTCCCATGAACTTGTGTAAACCCACTGAAGAATAAATTTTTTAATTCACAAGTATTCAGATACTCAAAATTTATTACTTCTATTGCTTAAGTGGCTTGAATCGTGGGATATGCATTGATCGCAAAATACATTAGTTTTAAAAGGAAATACAATCAAAAATCTAAGGTTTACACTAACTTCTGCAGCTTACACCACGAACAAGCAAAACTGATCAAACCTTGTCAGTTAGTTTCCGGTGATCCAACTAACTATATCCAAAAAATCATTAAAAAATAATAAAAATTAACGAATTATTAACAAAAAACATTACACAACAATTGTACACAGTATGCGTCAAAAATCGATAAGGCGTGGGAAAACCCTGATCATGACTTTCCTAGCTATTGTAGGAGATAAAGATTTTAAGGCTCGCACGTACAACAATTGTCGGACCGTCTTTCCACAAGCAAAAAGACACTTTTTGACTTTTTACACATATTTTCCGTGTACAATTTTACTGTTTATTCAGCTCCACCTATAGGCGTGAGGAGGCCCGTATCCAAGATTTTATTTAGGGGGGAGGGGCCGAAAATTTTGAGGTCAGATATATCATGAACCATTGGGAGATGGGCAAAAATAAAGGCATTTTTAACGTATCTCGACGAAGTGTATGCATTGGTAAAGAAGAAATTCGAGAGAAAATTTCGAAAATTTTCATTCTATGTCATACTCATATTATACAAATATATCGTTTAAATAAACTACACAACTGATTTCTCATCATTCAATCGAAAAATAATTTCCTAGCTTCTGTCTCTGTATTTAATCTTTGTGATTTACAAAGAAAAATAATACAGAAAATGAATAATTCGGCCAGAAGCGCCAAAAAAATTCGACATGCTCTACATGTCTAACTCAAATTTGAGTGGTTTTGGGCGGGCTAGAAGACAAAAACTAATTTTGAGTTTTCTAGATCAAAAGTACGCTAAAAACCTATTTTAGTGGTGTTTTATACCTCCTTCGAGAATTTTTCATCTTTCCCTTTGAAGGGACCCTTATAAGCTTCATCAATTTTTTTCATTTACGAGGGGGGCGACCACCCCCGCCCCCTGAATACGGGCCTGGGCGTGAAGGGTTGTGGGCTTTAGATCCTCGACAATCCGGTAGACCCACCAAAAATCTATAGACCCCCAGAATTGAATTAACTCCATTGACTCCATTAAGACACTAAAACTTTTTAGCGTTTCAAACCGAATTCTGTTATATTCTCTACTTAGTCACAGACAAGGCAAGTTCCTAGTACAATTTCACCAGAGTATGTAGCTTAGGTAAAGTGTTCATTTTTCAAAGCCTCTCAGAATCTTAATACAAGGAATAAATGATATTGAACAATTTAAAAAGCACTGCTTCAGGCTTTTGTATCCATAGCTTTTGATTTTTGTGCAACATTTGATTCGTAAACCTATATACATATTAGCGTCCACAATCATATTCGGCTATCAGTTGAAATGAGCATTAACGCTTTTCATTCTGTATAGCACAAAAAACTATATATCTTACTGACCATAAATCTTGTAAAATTTCAGCTAAAAATTCGACGAAATCAGCGAAAAAATATTAGGATTAAATACATTTATTGCAGGAAAAATGCGCGAATAGCGCTTGATACGATGTATATTTCAGTTTGACAAGAAGCCTATATTTAACCATATCTTCGAACCATACATGTAACGGCTCAAAATAAACAGCCAAAAAGTCAGGGAAGCTAAAAAATTTCCTGGCTTTGGGGGATGAGGAAGGACGACAACTTTGGGTGGGAGATCCCCATCCCCTCCTGTCACATGTAAACATTACATTTCACATATACACGGTGGGCCGAAAGAGCTACATCCCGATATTACATCATAGGTTGAGCTGTTGTACACATAAAACTTTGAAACAAGTTGCATCAGATGAAAGAAATGTTCTTGTTCGAACTGCGTAAAAAATTATGGCCAACAGGTAGGTACCCTTTTTACAATACGTCCTCTTGAAAAATTTCAAGCAACTTGGTCAAAACGCAGAGTGGTTACCAGACATGCAAGCATGGGAATTCGTGGGGGATGAAATGCTAATGTACCTTTTTTGAGCCCAAAAATGGTGGGAACGGGTCAAAAACATCGTTTTTTGGCGTTTCTGACGATGCTCTATCTTTCTAGAGCATATAAATATTTTCAAAATTCGATATAAAATCGAATAAATTGAACAATATATGGGTAAAAACATGAATATATGGTGCGAAGCGCCGAAAATTTGACACTTGTGAGCAAATAGATAGCTAAAAACACTTAAAAATGCACCTTTTTCTACCGCTTTCAGGAAAGTTTTGAAAAATTTTGAAAAATTGCCAATTCTGGGAGGGCGGTGAAAAAATTTTTTGCGGGGAATGAATACTTTCACTGGGGGTGAAACCTCCCTTAAGATCATGTATGGTGGTTACACCTTCCAACAAGGTGCAAAAACTGCAACATATCGTCAAAACGGTGACCAAATTGATCACAGAACCGAACAAACTTTCGATATTTGAGCAATATTATAGTAGGGTGTTAACAAATCGCTGTAGCGCACGAACCGCTGGAAGATGGCCAAAATTTTTCGCACGATTTGAATAAGAACATTTTTATATATCTAATGAAATTAGACTTAAAAATTTTCATTTATATGTATTTGCCGAAGTTATAACCTATGTATAACGCTAGGGTGTAACCTCTTTTTCGACCATCCATACAATCTACGTACCATAGATGCACAAGGTCAGGGTCGGCAGGAGAGGTGTGAAATCCCGAAAATCCAAAACAGCTAATTTGATGTTCGCGATTTTTTGCTGTTTAAACAATCCAAATAGTCAAAATAGCCTATAAACGGTTTTTTCGTAGTAATGTCGCATTTTTAGCCCGTTTAGACTGCATTATACCACTTTTAACACTAAAAAATGCAAAAATTGATCCATTTTGCACGCTTTTTGAGTAAAAATACGTAAAAATACTAATCCGGCGCGAAGCGCCGAAATTATTTTGTCATTTTTACTGCTTTTTGACCTCAAAAATGATGCAAAAACGTTCCATCAGCTCAAAATCGCCAGACAGTACCTGTCCGGCTGACCCTTCAGCAAGGAGGTAATATCACCCTCACTTCCCTATGTGCATGTTTGCTACGTACACAGATTTTGATATCCCACGATCTATGTACACGTACCAATAAGCTCTGTCTGTACAAACAAAAACAGTGATTCGAAGACTATGCGAAAATTTACGTGATAAACAGACGGCAACTGTCGGCGTCTTAGCCCTAAAATTAGATCGCCGCTGGCGTTCCATCTCGCTGCCATGGCCGACCGTGTTCCTCTATCGTTTTTGTAAACTTTTAGTTGCCTATTTAATACAAATTATTCTCGCTTATAAAAGTAAAATAGAATTTACACACGGAACAGACAAGCCCTTTTGAGAATAAAATAATATGCCAATTTTCGAAATAGGCAATAATTTTGAAGCAATTTGAAGTTCTTGAAGTTTCAACTCCAGAGAAAATTTTTACACCCCCAGAAATTTTTTCACCCCCGCCTCCCAGAAATCGCTATTTCTCGTAGGTTCCCAAAAATTTGCTAAAAATTCGTAGGAAAGGTGCCTTTTAAGCGTTTTAGCTATCTATTTGCTTAAAAAAGTCAAATTTTCGACGCTTCGCGCCATATACTCATGTTTTGACTATATTTGTTCAATTTATTCTACTTTTTCTGATTTTTTTTATCGAAATTTGTTTATTTTTATGCTCTAGAAAGATCGAGCATTGTGAGAAGGGCCGACAAAACGATATTTTTGTCGCGTACCCATCATTTTTGGCCCGAAAAGGCACTTCAAAATTCCCCCCACATGAATTCCCATGCTGTGCATGTCTGATCGCAAAGTCTTCGAATTTCCGCCGCAAATGCTCAAAAGCTAGTTCATGTGAGAATTTCGACCTAATTTATCGAAAAAAACGTCGATTCAAATAACAAGCTTGTGAATAATGAATCCGGACTGATGAAAAAACAATTTTTCCCCCGGCATTTCGCGCCAATCAATCGATTTTATACCAAAAAATTTAATTTGAGACGACAAAAATATAATTTAAGATAATATCCGCATCAGAAAAATATTATTACTCAAAGGACTTCCTATTCTCAGTTATGTCGATCAGGCACGTATCCCTAGGGAGATGGGGGGTCCGGACCCCCCCTCGAAAAACATTCAAAAAATAGGACTTTTTAAACGTTATTTTTGGCCTTTTTGGGCTTAGTCCCCCAAAAATTTGTGTTGCCCCCTCCCCAAAATAGGACGGCCAGCTACGTGCCTGATGTCGATTATATTAATAAACTTTTGCAAGGAAAATGTTTTTAAATCTCTTATCCCTAATCCGATTCACTTGTCGATTTAACAGTACATATTCCAACAGACTTAAAATCGCAACCATCATCCGATACACATAAATCGATAAACTAACTTGAATTTTTTACGAGGTCAATCAAAAAATTAGAGACTCAGTTCAATTCGATCTGAAACGGAAGGGACTTGTTTCCCCATTTCTAGAACTGTTTATAACTTCAGACTACGTCCATATAAAACACGAAAAAGTCAGGAGCTCTACTTTTTTGGTTTTCTCGTATCCCATAACTGAATGCCGTCCTTGGCATTGCTGCTAATTACCAAAGTAGACTCAACAGGATTGAACATAGCTGACTGATACGCAAAATTACTCTTGGCCAGAATCGAAGCTAGAAATAACGCTACAATGAGAAAATTTCAAGCAAATATGAATAAAAAAGCGTATAACTAAAGGAAACTACGACGAGCATTTACTAAAATGTCTAGCGGTTATACATGATCTTGGGGAGGGTGGTTTGGGGGGTTTCACCCCCTCCCCAATAAAAATTTTCATACCCGCAACAATTTTTTGCCCACTCCGGAATAAGCGATTTTTCGAAAGTCCCCAAAAATCTTCTGAAAATTTGTAGAAAATGTTTTTTTTAAGCGTTTCTAGCTATCTATTTGCTTAAAAGCGCCGAATTCTCGGCGCTTCGCGCCATTATACTCCTGTTTTGACTACATTCTGTTCAATTTGTTTGACTTTTTTCAATTTTTTCCGAAATTTTTTTATGTTTTTGTGCTCTAGAAAGATATAGCATCGTCAGAAACGCTAAAAACGATCTTTTTGACGCGTACCTACCGTTTTTAGGCCCAAAAAAGCACTTTATGATTCCACCTACCCCCAGAATTCCCATGCTGTGCATGTATGCTAGCGGTTAAATTGAACAGCAGAATTGGCAAAATGACACCCGGGAGTTTTTCTTAATGAACTAGGTCAACGATTTTTTTCCCAATATTTCGATTTCTACATATGTATGTGGCACCTTCTGCTTGTCCTTGAAATATTGCCATATCTGCACATAAATAAGGTGCATAAGTGGGCGCAAAAGTGTCAACCCGTGATTTGTGTGACCCTACATGCGCGTGAAGGCTAAGGGTACAGACCATAGATACAAAGCATGGCCGGCTTGCGGGGTCAGCCGATCTGAGGAGTTGAATATTAAAATTTTTGGAGGCCAATATGACGTCAAAACCCGGTTTAAATGCTAAATTAGTAATAAAACTATGTTAAACCAGAGTTAATGTTGAATTTCAAGCTATACATTTTTTATTTTCATCGATTTTAATTTTCATTTTGCCTCATTTTCGTCAGAAAATTTTCTGTCTTTCCATGCTGGGGCTTGATAGACACCTGAAAATCCCGCGTACATGTCTGTATCAGACCACAGGTGCACAACATGGCTGATCTGAGGAAGGAGGGCAGGGGTCAGCCGATATGAGGGGTCCAGAATTGCCCGTTTCTGGGCCAAAATGACCTCCAAAACTTACACGAGCGCTAAAATAGTATTAAAACTACGTTATTACACAGATTCTGCTCAATTTAAGACGCTTCTAAAGAAAATTTTCAATTTTCAACCATTTTCAGCCTTCGTATTGTCTCATTTTCCCCCAAAAATTTCCCATTTTTTTCTATTCTGGGTAATCTAGAACCACCAAGCGCCCCTCCTCTACGTATATGTCTGGTTCCGAACCTCAAGACAAAAGCGAAATTTTACGAGCAAAATAATAAAAAATAAGACCAAAAGCAAGAAGGAATAAAACTTTTTCGCGAAAGTGCTCAAAATCAGCCAGAAACTGTCAATTATGGCAGTTATAGTTATGTTGACGTTTACACCTAACTTTAAGATCACTTCAGCTCAGAAAAGCTCTAAAGCTAACTCCCAGACCAGGCTGACCCCTGGGTCGGCCATGCCGTGCACTAACGATCGTGCGTGACTAGACATGCACGTGGGGCTTTGTAGAGTCCTCAGACCTCCAAAAGGCAAAAAGAGAAAATTTCCTGGAGAAAGCATATTACATGAGGCATGGCCCAAAAAAGGATGAAAACCCAAACTTTCCTGCAAAGTTGCTCGGAATCGATCGAAAACTGTAATTCTCCATGCGATTTCAGTATTTAAACAAGATTTTCAGGTCATTCTAGCTCAATAAAGCTATGGATGACTCCCCCGTACTGGAATAAACTAACCGTACATGTAACGGCTCTAAATATTGTGTGGTGTAGGGCATGCATGTGACGGCTTGAATTCTGGGGAACCCGGGTTATTTTTAGAGGAGGGGTAAGCGCTAAAATCGGTAGCAATTTCAAAAATCAGTAAGGTCAAAAATTTTCTGGTTTTGGGGGATGGGGGAACGACCCAGTTTATGAGGGGGATCCCGCGTCCCCGGCCCCCGGCCATGTAAGGTAAATGACCTTCAGTTTTTGACAAAAAATAGCAAAAAGAGCACCTAAAAACGGCCAAACAAAGCAAGTTTTTCGAAAATTCCAAAAAAACGAGAGGTCAAAAATTTTCTGATTTTGGAGGATGGAGAACGACCAACTTCACGTGAGGGAACCCTATCCCCTTTACAAGTATAGTGCTGGCCTCTAAAAAAACCAGTCGATTTGTAACCTGAAAAAAACCACCCCTTTTCTCCATAACCAAAAGGAGATGACTGATATTATACGGGCGAACAAGCTACGCCATGGGGGTTACAACTGACCCCTGATCTCTTTCCGGATCATTCAGAAATTTGAGATATAAATTTGTCGAAAAGTTCCTAAAAATTGTCTTTTTATTTTTTTAAAGCTTTTTCGAGGGTCAGTATTTCTACCCGTATTCATATTTGCTGGAATCTTTTATGTTTTCACGTTAGGCTCCCTTGCAGACTAATGTCAGAAAAAATTCAGTTCCCCCATGTCATCCACATAGCTACAGTATACCTTCCAAGTCAAACCTAAAAAAACCATTTGTACCCTAAAAAAACCAGCGCCAATTTTTACAAAACAGCAGGAATATCCCTCATAGCACCTTACATAATGCCTGATATTTACTTTTCACAAAAAATGGTAATCACCCCAAAAACTGCCAAAAAAGTTCGATTGTAACCTAAAAAAACCACTGTAACCTAAAAAAACCAATGCTAAGTATACGTTTCCATAGCAACGAAATTACTTTTCATCAAGTTGTATAATTTTGCACTGAATTCTTGCAGACGATGTAGAATTGACTTACCTAGAGTTGTTTTTATCACTTGAAGACTTTATTTGTTAAATTTATAGAACTTTTAATGAAATTCAGAAAAAATTATTGATTTTTTAATGTGATAAAATGAACGGAAATATCGTAAAAAATGAATTTTTTTCAAAAAATATGATCATTTAATGTCAACTATCTATTTTACGCTGTAAACCACGCACTTCGCATAACATTTTGGGGGTGGTTTTTTTATTTCCCATGGTTTTTTTACTTCCCAAATGGAATTTGCTGGTTTTTTAGTTTTGACTTTGATCGATTTTTTCTCCATGACTAAAGGGATCTATGAAATCAACTAAGTGGTGTAAGATGGAGCATCGACGGGACATTGCTCTGATTATATAAGTTTCTAGACTGGGGTGCTTGCACAATGAATATATGCAAAAAACATGAAACGTGGTTTTTTTAGAGGCCATGACTATATGGACTTGACCAATCACAGACCATCATGCTGTGCTGTGCACCTTTGTGACAAGACACGTCTTAATTCAAACTGCTGCTCTATTACATTTTGAGCCAGAAATTCAGTACATTTAAATCTAGTCATCTTATCGCTATGTAATACATATGTAAATGCGTGCACGCACTGCATACTCTGTAGTACCTATGTACACGTAAAGAGTAGTTAGATTATAAAATTAATTAAGATTCTGAGATTAAGAGTGGAATAACTATAGCCAATAGGATATGTACATATATGCGTATGACTTAACCAAAAATACATAGCGGATCTTTTGATCGTCTTAATACGAAGCGTGTATTATTTTATTTTTCATGAATTAATTTAGCAGCAGAAGCGCATTTTTGACCAAAATATTACAGAGCTGAAAAACTTCATAACAAACTGAAGCAATGAGAAAAACTCTAAAATTAGCAGGAAGAAGTTGACGATGTCGATAGAGAATTTCTCCGCATTTCATGCTGCATTAGCCACTTATGTATGTACATATTCATAGAACGTGCATTACATAAATAAAATCGAAAAATGATAAAGTAAAGCATACGATCTTCGTTTCCTGGGGCCCTCAAGTCGAATAGCGCAATTTTCCCTTCGTCCGAAGCAGCGCAAAATACGCTATTTGAACTGGGATGCATATTCAAGCTGTAAATCGCGCTGCTAAGCAGGTAGACGTCTTTGGCTTCGTTCTTCATCATATCGTGAACAATAATCTGAGCATCGTTTCCTGCGCAAGATGCGCATATCCGGAGACAATATGATTTATTAAAGCTACTAACACATGATCTTCGGCGGAGGGGCTTTCGGGAGGGGTTGCCTCCCCAGAAATTTCACCCTGAAAATTTTTCACCCCCACCAGAATTAGCGATTTTCAAAAAATTTTCAGAGTTCGTAGAAAAGGCGTTTTTTAAAGCGTTTTTCGCTATCTGTTTGCTCAAAAATGCGTCGAATTTTCGGCGCTTCGAGCCGAATCTTCGCGATAGTTCTTCGAAATTTTTGTTTTTATGCTCTAAAATAATCGAGCATCGACAGAAACGGCGAAAAACTATGTTTTTGACGTGTATCCACTGATTTCGAGCTCAAAAAAGGCAATCTAAAATCTCACCCACCCCCAGAATTCATATACTGTGCATGTCTGCTAACCATAGCTATGTACATCGACATTGTCTATATTGTTTTTTTGCAAAGAATCATGAATGCGCACCAAAGACAAAAGTTAGGAAATTGTTTATGGATTGGATGAGAGATCAGATGTGTAGATAGTCTGAACAAAAGATTTTTCGTAAATCATCATGAAATAGAAGGAAAAATTGTTGAAATTCTTCTTCACCTTAGTGTAGAGCTCACCAAGAAACGCCCAAAAGTTCATTTTCTTTTGACGAAGTCCAAACGGTTTTCGTGATATCTGAATTCAAAATTTTCGTCCCCACCCTACACCTTACATATGTACAGCATCTTTTTTATAATCAAACTGCAAAAAGTTTGATTTTAACATTCAATGGGAACTCGCTACTTCTGTTCTGTTAAAAGTGCAATATTTTTTGCTAAATTTTGAAAAAAATTGTAGCTCATTAAGTCGAAAATGAATAAATCTCAGTAGCGGCCGCTTAAACCCTCCTAGGCCGATAAAAAATTTTGACAAGTAAGATAATGCATAGAGAGACGATAAAATTGCAGCTTCCTGTTAAAAAATCTTTAAATTTTGGGCACTTCGCGCCATAGCAGAAGATTTTCCATGATTTTGTCGTAAGCGCGACCAAAAAATATCACTTTTCATTTCAGTACCTATGTAAGGGAGAGAAGAAAATATTTTGTCGGAGAGTTTAAATTTTATGCTTTAAACGGATAGAGTACATTAAAAAACGTCGGAAAATGTGGTTTTTACTACCTGTTCCAACGGAGTTTCCGAAATATAAAGAAATTTATCATGGTTTCGGTCTGCCCCCCTTGGGCAAATCCTGGAAGCAGGCCTGTTGGAAGGAATACATGCGAGTAAAGCTACTTTAAACTCGTATCAAATGTCTTAACAACCATTTTCAGCGTGTAAAAATACCGTGTCAACATTTCTATGCACAAACCACAGCATGGGGGCGAGAGGGGGTATTTTCGCCATGAGCTCTGAAAAACTGATAGCTATACAGCATAGGTGCACAAGGTCAGGGTCGGCAGGGGGGGTGGAATCCCAAAAATCCAAAACAAATTCAGCGTTCACGAGTTTTTGCTGTTTCAACGATCAAAATGGTCAAAATAGCCTATAAAACGTTTTTTGTGGTAATATCGAATTTTGAAAGCATTTTTAGTCCATTTTGACTGCATTATATCACTTAACACTGAAAAATGCAAAGATTTATCAATTTTAGGCGCTTTTTGAGTCAAAAGTAATTAGAAGTTCTAATCTGGCACGAAGCGCCAAAAATTTTTTGGCGTTTTTACTGCTTTTGACCTCAAAAATGATGCAAAAAAACGGTCCATCAGCTCAAAATCACCGGACAGTATCTGAACGGCTGAGCCTTCAAGAGGGTAAAACCCCCTCACCTCTCCCTATGTGCATGTATGCTTTACACCCATTTTGGCCGAAAAAGCATTGCTATAATACATGCTTTTTTAGGCTCAGAAAATCAGATATATAAAATTTTTGGGCTCAGAAAACTAGGTATATGGCCTTTTTCGGATTCAGAAACTTACCGTATGAGCTCAGAAATGTTATATAATTTCTTTTCTGAGGTTCAAAAGGATATATAGCTATTTTATTGACTCGAAAAAGGGCTAAATAAGCTATTTTTAGTTTAAAAAGGCTATATAGCTATGTTTGTGAGTCCAAAAAGGCTGTATAGCTAGTTTTCTGCGCCCAAAAAGGCTCTATAGCCATTTTACGAAGCATTTAGCTATCTACCGGTTTTTGGTTTTTACCCCCTCTGAAAGTTTGACCTTGCGCACCTATGTCTATGGACAATTTGCCTGTTAGTGACAAATGTTCATCACGAAAGCAGAGCGCTACAAACATGCATATAAGAAGGCAGTATGGAGATCCCCCACCCGAAGTCGGTCGTCCCCCTATCCCCACAGTCTTAAAAATTTTTAGACCTCTACCCCGATTTTTGGCGGATGCTTGCGTTTTTGGCTTCATCTAGGTGCTTTTTTGCCATTTTCACACCAAAAAATTGAAGGTAATTCACGCCCTCTCCCTTAAAAAATGGCCGGGAAGCACACATTCACATAAGACGGTGAGAAGGTATTACCAACGCTAAAGGGTCAGCTAGACAGGTACTGTCCGGCGATTTTAAGCTAAGGGGATGTTTTTTGCATCATTTTTGAGGTCAAAAGCAGTAAAATGTCAAAAATTTTGTATTTTATGTATTTTTAACTCAAAAAGCACCAAAAATTGAAAACTTTCTGCATTTTTTAGTACTAAAGGTGATATAATGCAGTCAACATTTACTAAAAATGCTTTTGAAATGCGATGTTACCACGGAAAGACGTTTTATAGGCTATTTTGACCATTTTGGTCGTTTAAACAGCAAAAAAATCGTGAACGTTAAATTTACTGTTTTGGATTTCTAAGATTTTAACCATCCTGCCGACCCTAGCCTTGTGCACCTAAGCCGGGGAGGGAGGTAACCCCCAAATTTCAGCCATTACATGTATGGCAACAAAGAAAAGTTTCACTTACATTATACGTAATAGATACATCCTTATTAGAAACCTAGCATTCACTGCTCCGAAATTGATTGTAAGCGACCTACTATCAAAAAATTAGGTAAATAAATAGGAGAGGAAGCAGTAATACTAAATAAATTATTAAGAATTATTCGGTATGATCACGAGCAAGTGTAGTTGAGTTCCTAGATAGATAATATGATGCAAGGAATAGGCAACACGAAAGCAAAATCTTCTAAGACAACTTTTTCGAATGAATTGTCCCGAAAGTACGAATTTGGTCTAGCATTCGTTTTCGAAGACTTTCGTCTGGAGAAGTTGCTTTTTAATGAGTAAATGATCACTTAGACATGAGTTACCGGCTGATAAAAGATACTCCGAATCGTCGGAGAACGCAAGACAAAACACATTAGAATTGTGCTGGCATTTCAATTCGTACGGTTTTGGTCGTACAGCATCACACATTAGGTCTCCAACATTCCATACAAGTACGCGTTTATCATCGCTACCTGTTCAATTCAAAGTCTTCATGAAAAAATTATAAGCCGATTAAGTAGCCAGGTTCACAGGTAAAAATTAGGACATTGATTACAAATGTAAACTGAGTAAGCCATATTGAGCAATTATGTAATGACAAGTGAAATTTGTTCACATTACATGCAGAAATTCAAGAAGTTCGTTAGGTAGAGAAGGCCATATTCTGCTGGATGAATCATATCCTCACTCACTTATACAAATTCTAAAGTGAGCTAAGTCGCCTAGAGAATAGATAGTGAGTTATTTGATAGATAATGAGTTGATAATTCAATAAACAACTAAAAAGTAGATTCAATTCGAAAAATCATATATCTTGGCAATGTGGGACGATTTGCATTAAGGCATCTATTTTATTTCGCGGCTTTCTTCATTCTATATTTTACGCACAACAGAGGGATAGCGTGTACCATCGGCAAGACTTTTGTAACTAAATATTATATTCATTACTCGTTTATATTTGACAAATCAAACAACAATTCCGAAGACACATACAAGAAATAAACAATAATTGAAGCTTAAACAATTTTTCGATCAATTCTACCATATACTTTTGATGACTGCATAAAAAAATGACACTGGTAGGCAGACATGCGCAGCATGGGAATTCAGGGAGTTTGCATTTTGAAGTGACTTTTTATGCTCAAAAATAGAGGGTATGCATGAAAACATTGTTTCCCGGCGTTTCTAACATGCTCAATCTTTCTAGAGCATAAAAACACGTAGAATAATAAATAATTCGAATAAATTGAAGCAAATATAGTCAACAAATAAGTACATGGCGCGAAGCCGCCGAAACTTTGGCACTTTTGAGCACACAGATGGCAAAAAAATGGTTGAAACAGCACCTTTCCTGCGATGCGACCTTATTGGAATTTTTTTGAAAAGCGAAAATTCTGAGGGGTGAAAAAATTTCTAAGGAAAAAGTCCCCCAGATCAATTATATACGCTGATATGGAAAAAGGCCAATATACTACTTTTGCAGCGTATTCAAAAAACATACATGCATTTCTCTAGTATATATAACCTAGACAAGCACTTTTATAATATAAGTGATCCAGAAAAGGTCCTCGTCGTTAGATTCAAATTATGATTAAAAAACAAAAATAATACTAAAAGTAAGACTCACAAATCAAGAGATAAAGGTTTTGTCTAAAAATTGTATTTCGTCCAGCAAAAACATCGCTCAATTTCCTCTCCCTAGAAATTCCTGATTTTTTCTGTTGACGCACACTTATCTTACTATTATTTTGATAGCTAAAACTTGAGCTTAAGATTACTGCCCATGTATCAAGTAACGTTTAATAATTCGAGAAAAGCTCAAATTTGTGACTAATTTGAGCGATTTGCTTTTATACCAATTAGACATTACTTTGATAAATACCTGATGCTAAATACGTCTCCAACTTCGGACTAAATTCAATAGCATTCACGCATCCATAATGAGCAGGTATAGTTTTGTTATATAACGACTTAGCATATTCAAAGCGACGTTCGGATAGCTTTCGAACGAAACACTCGCCTCTTTTTGCTAGGTTACGGTTAAAAATGTTTGATGTGACGGATATAACATCATTAAAATGTGAACCAATCATCCTAAAATTTAAAAAAGTCTAGTTGGAAACAGAAATAAAACGTTTTGTTCAAAAAGAATTACGTTTACGTACACCTACATAAAAACAATTTTAGAGACATGTAGAGAGGTTAGGGCCGCCCTGCCCTGCAGCAGTCAAAATATTCGTTAAAGATAAGATAGCACATGGAACTGTGGAAAATCATATTTTGAAAAGCTTTCGTTTTTTCGTGCTTCGTTCCACATCTGTTTCCTTTATATAACGTCAAAGCTTATCAAAATAATAATTACATTGTTTTGGGAGAATAGGAAATGTCCAGACCAAATATTGTGGTGCACGCGCTATACTGTCATTAATTAGCCTTAGGTGCTGAATTTGAAAAAATGAGAATTTTTCAAGTTTGAATAGGTATCACACATGCACACTAGGGAGTATGGGGGTATTCCCCTTACCAGGACGGACTTTTGGAAGGCATACCCCAGTGATCGACCAGGTACCCAGGCCTGAACCGGGCCCGGCCGGTCAGGGCAGGCCCGGGCCCAGCTGGAAAGCCTGGGGCCCGAGCCAAATTAATAACAGTTTAAAACTTTTAGAAGTTAATATATTCGAATAGTACCATCACGTTAGCAACATTGGTCTCTGAAAATGGATCAAAACTGCTATTAAGAACTATTTTGGGCCGACTTGCACACATCTGATCACCGTAATATCCCCTAGCTGTATATATCGAGGTCATATTTACCTTTTATTTCAGCATTTGTTTTTATGCGTCATTTCACCATGAAGTACTGCAATGCAGCCCAGCTAAGAGTCCGATATGTATTTAGAAATGTAAACACTGTACAGCATGAATAGTGATCGATCGTTGCAGCCTATGTAGCAGGTGGTGGCACTGCAAAGGTTTATAACCAAAAACTTACCATCCAGTCCCGCAACTGCAGCAAGAATTAGCTAAGATTTAAGATTTATTATAATTCTTCAAGATTTCTGTCACACAATTAGAAACTAAAATTATTTTATGACATCTATTATTCAATTTTGTAGCAAGCCATATTCTCACGTTTCTTGCCCTTAAACATATATTGTAAGCACACCTGGGCGTGAGGGGGTTTGGGGGGTACGCACCCCCCAGAAACCAAAATACCCCCCCCAGAATTCAATTTTTGAATTTTTTTCGTTTTTTTCGCAATTTTTTGATGTCAATGGATAGTGCTTGATGAGAAACGTCGAAAAATGGTGTTTTTATCGCCATACCACCATTTTTAAGACCATTTTTTGACCTTCAAAAACTCTTGCACCCCCCCAGAATTTTCTTGCTGCCCACGTATGATTGTAAGTTCTTTAAAGAAATGTGCTGACCACAAGCGTCAGTGGATCTATAATCTGTTAGAATTCCAAGCCGAAATTATGAGATGCTGCAGCAAGATCAGCTGATTTAATGAGTGCTTTACATTTATCTTGCCTTTTTATGATAATCTAGCATAAAACAGCGCTTAAAAATTCGGACGGTCCAAGCAAAGAACGCTAAAATCACTGAAATAAAGATGCTAAATCTGTTTTAATCATGCATACGGAATTAAATAAATGACTTTGCCGAGAAATGAATTGACGCAAAGCGCCCAAAATTTTTTATAACTACTTTGATGACTGTAGAAACCGAAGCTGCTTGCTTGTGTCAAAAAATGCTTTTGAAAAATGAATTTAATTATTCTTTAAGCCGCAGTCAAGGTCATGGATGGTGAAAAAATGGTCGGAATCTCTAGCATCGAACGATCACTTAGCTTATAGCTAATCTAAATTTAATTTTCAAAATATATACTTCAATGGCAAACTCTTGTATGATAGAAGCTAAGCTAAATTTAATTTCAGAAATATATACATAAATGGCAAACTCTTATAATAAAGCATTATCTTACCGTTAACCTACCTTGAATCTTTAACTTTTATTTAATTTTAAATTTTGTATGTATTTTTGTCTTACTATGAGAGTTGGCCGTGAATGTTTTTTTTGTTTTTTATAAAGTTTTGTGTTGCAAAAAATCGGCTGGTTGTTTGATTTTTTGGTTTTTCATGGTTTTTTGAATTTGAGTAAACAAACGACTTCCTACTAATGTGAAACGTTGTTATGTATATAATCCACATACAGCAGGTACCATGCACAGGCAATAATAACGCACACACGAAAAACGCTGGTTGGGTTTTCATTACCTTCCTTATAATTTGTTTTAATTCCTTTCGGTATTAAATGTTGGTGCAAGAGCAAAAATCCCCGTTGAAATATTGGCTGACTGACGGAACGGTCTGGTGGCCACTACTGCAGAAGATTGCTAGAAAGGTAAGTTAAAATTTCTGATATTATTAATTTGGTTTTGTACAACCCTGAATCGAACCGAACATATACGTTTTCTTCCGAAGTATCATGATACTAATATAAATATAAAAAATAAATGATCACTTATATGTATAACGGTCTGTCAAAATAAGAATGTACTTAATAAGCTATTAATCCAGAAAATTACAAGCAGGTTTATTCGAAATGTTTCCGTTGGCCGTTTCGAGTGCTTCCTCCGAGAAAAATTTTTCGACATTTTGATTTGTTCACTCAGAATTGCGCAATCAATTGGCTCCAGAAACCATAAAAAAGTTGGTTTTTGTGAAAAGTAACGCCAACGTTGTCATGCATCCAAGAAATCGAGGATGAAATAGCAGAAAATCAGAACATTTGAACCTTTATGAAAGAATTTTTAGTGTGGATGTGAATAAAATTTAAAATCGTTTCCACTCCATATCATTCTACAGATTTTTTATAAAACAATTTTATGCTGATTAAATTTAACTGTATTTTATGATAATGATGTTTTACGTGTTTCATTGAAAAACACGTAGACAAAAACCACGGGAAACCCGTGAGAAAACCATGGAAAAAATACTGAGAAAAAATTTTTTTTCAATTTCTAAATTTTGGTTCTTTTCTACCCTGCTTGCTATATCTGTCTAAACTTAGTAACTTAGTACATATATTATTTATTGATGTTTATACTAATTATACAAATATGTATGCGGGCAATACGTAAAATATAATCGTCAGACCTTTAATAAACACCCATATTAGGTAAGCAAGTAAGCATAGGCCCGGGACCGGTTTTTTTGAATGGCGGTTTTGCCATCAAAGACAATTTTTTAACCTTTGCAAAATCTGCACTTCCCAGAATTTTGGTGCTGCCCATGTATGTACATATGTAAGGTCGTAATTATTTAATCAAAATTGTTCCATAACTCTCTAATCTAAATTATTGAAAAGTGTACTCGGCATATTTCGACCATTTTTCCGAACAGAGCGCAATTGAACAATTGGATCGCGAGATATATGTAGACTTACGTATTATGACATAGTCACAGTAATCCTGTCACAATCGTGCAGAAACAGATTATATGCGTAGCAAAAATCTGTCTTACTTCCAAAATTTTGGCACAGATGGACCATTTTATGAGATGTTTTTATTTTAGCTGTCACCCCCTCCAAACTCAAGGTCACCCTGTCTCACCTCATGAATTCTCATGCTCTGCCTAATCTAGCCTCTTACTGTGTATGGACGCCACTGCATACAGTAGGTATTTATAAAGTAGGTACATACCTATTGCCTGGAATGGAACAGAATACAATATGCTTCAGTCGCCAAAACAGCCGTCTCCAAAACGGCCTTCGCCAAAACGGCAGCGCCAAAAGGGCGTAAAACGGCGTAAACCGACGTCGTCAAAACGTCCCATTTCCGTTCTAGAAGCCGATGAAATTTTGAAGATTTTTTTGTATTTATTTTTCAGTCATACTTATCAATCAAAAGTAGATGCATCAATGTGCCAAATTTCTCATTTTGTGTCAAAAGAGCGTGCAGTGTGTCTTTTGGCAAAGAGTCTTATTACTTTAGTAGAATATTAATCCGCTTCGAACAAGTTTGGGCACACTTGAACTATCACTGACAATAAACTTACAGATTGTGATGACATTGTGACATCGCATTGATTTGATTTTCGATTTGAGCCGTAGCGGACTTATCTATCGCGAGACATTATTGACGATGATACTTATGACAACGTGTATGAAACAGACTACAATTGAACTTTAGTTTACTTACATGAGCAGGTGGAGACCAGTATGTGTTTCAAATCTAGAGTCATAGGATAACACTTATTACTGTGGTTTATACAGTGCTCTGCTCAGCTCAAAACAGTTTCCGTTTGCTGTCCGTCGGCCGCTTGCAAGTTAGTTGGGTGTATCATAATAATATTCGGGAAATTAAACACGAGATACAATAGCGGGCTTGTATCAGGGGATATGGGACACATTGTTCCTCTGAAATAAAATCTGGGACGATTCTTCCCTTTTTCCACTTTTTACTTTTTAGGGAAAAAATCAGGGTTATCAAGGCTGGGTTTTTTGAATCTCGTTTTTTTTGTGGGTTTTTTGGGTGCGAAAAATCATTGGGTTTTGGGTTTTTGTCCGCTCAGAGGTTGCCAATTTTTCTAATAGATGATTCAAATTGTATTTCCGATATTTATGTTTGCTTTATGGGAATTACTATACCTACGTGGGCAGTAAGAAAATTCTGGGGGGTGCAAGATTTTTTGAAGGTCAAAAAATGGCCTTTAAAATGGTGGTATGGCAATAAAAACACCATTTTTCGACGTTTCTCATCAAGCACTATCCATTGGCATCAAAAAATTGCAGAAAAAAACGAAAAAAATTTTCAAAAATTGAATTCTGGGGGGGTATTTTGATTTCTGGGGGGGGTATTTTGGTTTCTGGGGGGGTGCATACCCCCCAAACCCCCCACGTCCAGGTGTGGGTGGGTATTACTGTGCCTGGTGCACACCGGTATTACTGTGCCTGGTGCACACCGGTATTACTGTGCCTGTTGCACACCTACCCTTTGTGTGTGAATATTGATTCTATGTGAATCGAAGTTTTTGACTACGGGAGTACGTCAGGCTTCTCAAGATGAAAGAACAGAAAGTCGCAGTATGTTTGACTCGAACTGTGAACCTCTGGATTTGAAATCCGACTTCTTAACTACTCGGCGACCACCAGTTCATTTCGAGATTGTTTGCAGCGATTTATGTTTTCAACGAATTAACAAGGGAAAATAGAATTATTCTGACTCACTAATGCGGTAGGCTTAGGCTTAGTAATTTGCATTCATATTGCTCCGCTCGCTTCGCTCTTGCTTGCGGATTCACATTGATACCAGACATGGGCTAAGCCTAAGGCATAAATGGAGCAAAAATTTCGGAGCGAGCGAAGCGATTGGAGCAATTGGGCGAATTCTAGAATAGCTCCAAGTTCCAGATTTAAAAAAAACAGCGTTTTTATGCGATTTCAAACAGGTATCTTTAACATAAAAGTTGAAAAAACAGACGGAAAAGCCTTTGATTAAAAAAAAATTTTTCAAAAAATTTTTTTTCTCACTTTCATTTCCGTCTGTTTTTTAAACTTTTTTATATTCAAAACTCCTACTTGAATTCGCATTGAAACGCTATTCTCACCTTAATCAAAATTATCTTTGACCTCAGTGACGGCTTTAGATTGGTGCCAGCGGATGATCTAAGCCTAAGAAAAAGATGGGGCAAAAATTGCTCCGCTCGCTTCGCTTCGCTTCGCGAATTTTCGCCCCATTTGTCTCAGGCTTACATCATCCCCTGGCACCAATGTGAAGGCACATACTAAGCCTAAGCCTAAAAAATAAATATTAGAAGAGACATAGGAAGAAAATGACGCTAGCACCCTTATTTGTCAAAATATACGTAATCCTTCCCTTTCTAACTAACTCTAACAAAAAAGATTGATCACCGGATGGTTTACATGCCGATTATTATAATTACTGAATGTAAATCTCACTCACTTTTTATCTCTTGATTTCCGTGCTGATCCAGACAGTCATACGCCTTTCAGCAGTCGCTGGATAAAATTTCGTATATTAATAGTTTCGAGCGTTTGATTAATGTGCCACGTCGAAACGAAGTCTGATGATAAAAATTTGTGTATCAATAGTTTCGAGCGTTCGACAAATGTGCCACGTCAAAACGAAATCTGATTTCTGTATCAATAGCCCGTCAAAACGGTTAATTTCAATGCTCCGCCACACCTATCAGATTTTTAATCCGGCTCCTTCGATACTAATTGAAAATCTAATACCAATTGTCAGTATTTCGCCAAATCGTCGGATAGTTATTTAATTTCTGTAAGATTAAGGCACTTTCTTAGAACGAACACAGCAACTGCGCAAAGCAAAACAATCTTGATCACAATCCCATATACGAAATACGTATTACACAGCAGTACGGTAGAGCGTAAACAACCGGAATAAGCAATTCTCGCGTCCAAAACAACGTAAATCACTCATATGATTGATAAAAAATTTGCATAGAAATGCAACGTCAACTTCCACGAGAGCATAAAGGTTACTTATCTAGAACTATCCGTAATAAATAATTCACGCGACCAAACAAGCGCCTATTACGTAAATCACTCATGATAATAAAAAATTTGCATAGAGAACCTACGTCGACTTCCACGCGAGCAAAAGAATACTAAGCATTCCGGTTTCTGGCCAAGTTGGCAACCCTGGCTGCTGCTCTATTTTATTACAGTCATTCTTAAAAACGCTTTAATTTGCGAAAATGATATAACTTGCTGAATTTTAAAATCCATCAAAACCGTCAAAAGCTATTAAAATCCGTCAAAATCCCCTTCCCGTCAAAAACCCGTCAACGCACCCAAAAAACCGTCAATCTGACGGGAAAAAGGTCACACCTGGCAACACTGCTAATCAAACACCCTACAGTACATAAAGATTGTCACTTAGATGTGTTCCACAGATCACCTGCTTGTAATGTTAAGCACAACTTTTATCCAATAAATAGGAACGGAGTGTTCTATCAAGGCAACAGTAGATACGCCTAACTTGCATTCTTTTACAATAGTCATGTAGACTTACATCGACCGATCGCAGTGTATTCATTTAAGTACATAATGCTCGTTCAAGCTATACATAGAAACCAATAAATGCATTGTGGATAGTTCTGTACC
The DNA here is from genome assembly GCA_036768485.1 of Mermis nigrescens. Classification (NCBI taxonomy): domain Eukaryota; kingdom Metazoa; phylum Nematoda; class Enoplea; order Mermithida; family Mermithidae; genus Mermis; species Mermis nigrescens. The sequence continues at coordinate 13,370,450 of JAVLUZ010000160.1, forward strand.
TATGTATGTACGTCCTTTATAAACGTTAATCGTGTGCACGTATGTTCGAATTAACCGGTTCTTCTTTAATTCATAATAGATTCATCAATCGTCAGCATTAACGCCGTCGCCTTCGCTAATAAAGTTACATATAACCTATGTACCTAGTTACATACCTATGTACACAAGACAATTCGATCAATCATTGCGACGATTTTCGCAGTCGCCTTCCCTAAAACATTGCATACCTACATACAAACAAACGTATGCATCAGTATACTTTAGATCAATCAATACGCCGTTTACGGCAGTCGCCTTCCCATGCTTTGTGCTTCTATCGCTTTACAACTTCATTCCTCAATTTCTCCCCTTCTAAATGGTTTCCGTCGATAATTTCTTTTGAATATCTTCCTTACAACTACTAATCTTTCGATAAATCCCCATTAATTTAAATTCTGTGACTTCTATCTATTCTAGAATTAAGCCTATGATAATCATTATAACTTGCTGTTTAAGTTTTGAAAATTCTCCCGAATTCTCCTAGATTTTCAGGATTCTACTGAATTCTCCTGACATTTCAAAAATTCTCCTGCATTCTCCTGCATGTTTACAACTTCTCCTGAAATTTCTCCTGAAAAGCCCATTCTCCTGCTCCTGCTCCTGAAAATTTTAGATTCTCCTGAATTCAGGAGAATTCTCCTGCACCTGGCAACCCTGTTTCTTAGTCGCATCGCACAACTTCCTACAGTAAATAATACTACTGCTTATTTGCGAAAGGATAATAACGTTTTGATTCTTCTGTGATATGTGCATCTTTATAATTCACTAACATAACTTTCGAAATTGACCAGAAAACTTCATCTGCATTAATTTAAAATGATGTTGTATTACCCCTTATATTTCTTGCTCGATTTCTTCATTTGTTTTTAAAAAATAACACTTTTTTATCAAAGCGATCAAATTTAATAATTTAGTAAGCTAAATACTGCTGCTTTTCATGCATTTATTGTCTGTTAGTGCATTACTCTGCTCTGCATGTTTCACTTGACAATGTCACGGTAACGATAAAAAATTCCGTCTACCAAAATTTATTATCGAATAGAAATGCAAATCCATTGTATGTTTCACGAAACCTTGTGCTTGGATCGCTATTTTTGAGCTAATATAAATAGATTACAGAAGCAGTTTACATTGAAATACAACAATTATGATATCATTTCGGTCATAAAAATCCCAGGCAAAAATGTTCGATTGGAATGGAGGATATTTTGGAGGACAACGAAGTAGAAGATTTAGGTATTCTTTTGAACGAACATATGGATTTTTCGCCGCACATTGCACATATAGTTAAAAGTTCATATTTTAGGATGTCATTGATATTTCGGGCATTTAAGGCTAAAGATGCTGAACTGCTAGTTATGGCTTATAAAACGTATATCCGACCTTTACTGGAATATTGCACGGTTATATGGTCACCACACAAAAAGCAAGACGTGAAAAGTATTGAGTGAGTTCAAAGATACTTTACTAGAAGGGTCTTAAGTTTTCCCGACTTGAGCTATAGTGAACGATTAGATTTTCTTAGATTAGACTCACTTCAGTTACGTCGAGTCTCGTCATGATCTATCGATGGCCTATAAGATTTACTATGGTCTTATAGACATCGATTTTAACGAGTTGTTCACGGTGTGTAATGGCATCACTCGATCAGTTAACTCGGTAAAGCTAAAAATACCTAAATCCCGCTTAAATTTGAAAATGTATTGTTTTGCAAATAGACTCCCTCCTCTTTGAAATAATTTGCCAGAAGAAGTTGTAAATGCCCCGAACTTTCCCTCCTTCAGCAGTCGTTTAGAGAAAATTAGTTTTACCTTAGACTATATAAGTAAGTGCAAACCGCCTTTATAGTCCTTGCGCAGGTTTTTGATAATATATTTCATTGCATTGACGAAATTTCAGTGTATTTACTCCGATTCTTTCTTTTTTTTAATTTGACCAAATTTGTATTGTTTTAATTCCGTCTCTGTCGCAATAAACTATTTCTTTCTTTCTTTCTTTCTTTCTTTCATATAATGTTTTACTAAGCAAACTCGTATTTACAGACAGTAGGGGCTCATTAAAAACTATTACTTGCTTGCTTGAACGCTTAAATTTGATTCCCATGCACAAGGTTCCGCGAAATAGACTTTGGTCATCTACTGATGTGCATACAAAACATTGATTTTGTGAACTTATAGAGAATATGTTTGACGCAAAGGATACGTCAGTTGCACGTTTACTTAGACGTCTGATTTTACTGTAGGCTTGTGCATTTTCATATTTTTTTCAGGAAGTCCTACTGCGTTTAGTAATTAAATATCCTTTGCTGTGTCGAAAAATGATCTGCGGGCGCGTGTACTTTGTCATTAGAGCGACGTTAGAACTGATCAATTACTTAAAGTTCTGAGCTTTTGATGATATCTCGTCTTATCGCCCGATTAAAGGCTGTCATTAAGATTCATAATTCGAAGGAACTAAATTATTCGATGTACGTTACACCTAAATAATCACGTATATATCGGACCATACATGATCTTGGGAAATTGGGGGGGGCTTTTACCCTCTTTTGCAGAAAAATTTTAACTTTCCCCTGAAAGTTTTGCACTGCCCCCAGGATTAGCGATTTTTCAAAAGTTTCCGAAAATTCGTAGAAAAGGTGCTTTTCGAAGCGTTTTAGCTATCTGTTCACTCAAAAGTGTCTAATTCTAGGCGCTTCGCACAGATACTCATTTTTACTATTTTACGAAAGAAGAAAACAAGAAAATATTCATTGTTCAGAAAAATACAAGAAATTCGGTGAAACACAAATACATGATAAAACAGTGGCTGAACAAAATGACATACAGATCACGGAGTGTGATACACTAGGTATGCCCCAACAATAAAATTGTAAAATCATTGTTTAGCTGCTCTTTTTTGAATGAATCAAGATTAGCTATTATTATTATTATTATTATTATTATTATTATTATTATTATTATTATTATTATTATTATTATTATTATCATTATTATCATTATTATTTTTATTATTATATTATTATTTCCTCCAATTGATTCGTATTTTTCTTATTTTTTCAGAAAAATTTTCTATATTTTCCGCTCTTGAAAGAAATAGCATCGTCAGAAACGCCGGAAACGATGTTTTTGACGCGTACCCATGCCCTTATCCAGGGGAGATTAGGAGCACGTGTCTTCCCCCTCGAAATGAAATTTGAGAATGATTTTTTCCTTTACTTTCCCTTTGAATTTTAGGAAAAATTACAAAATTTCAGGCGCTTCGCGCTGAATTTCACAATTAGTACCTAATTATCATAGCAGTCTCAAACGCGCGGTTAAAACACTATATTGAATCTTAAAAAACATGTTTTGCATATTTATTTTCTGTTTTTTCGCAGGTTTTACGCAGAAAATGATATTCGTGCAATGAGCGAGAATGATAGACGTTTTTATCTATGATAAAAAATTCAAGTGAAGTTTGAGTATGTTTAAACTGATATCAGAACCAAAGTTAAACTGATTTTATGAAAATTTTAACGCTACGATTTAAGTTTCAAGTGCTTTTTTCATTAAATTTTCCGGGGCTCTGCCCCTGACCCTGCTTGGGAGGATGCGTGACCATGCCACCTCAGACCCACAGCCTTGGAAGAGAGGGTGTTCCTTGAATCCCGAGATATAGACCACGTTATTTTGGGTCCGCCCCCTCCCTCTTTGGCCGGATCCTTGATATGGGCCTGACTGGGTAAGCAAAATTTACAGCGAGTGCAGCTCTGGTGGTCGTAACACATATTTTTTAATTATCCCTCTGCCCCCCTCATTTTTAAAAAAAATTGGTCTTGCTCCCCTCCCCGCCCGCCCAAACAAAGTTCTGGATTCGGGTCTGCGCGCACCCACCATTTTTGGCCCTAAAAATGCACATTTAAATTCACCCTCCCTACTGAATTCCCATGCTGTGCATTTCTGAGTTAGACCGAGGTAAAGCAAAGTAATAGCTACCAATGGAAAACTTTTTCTGCCCCGAGAGCGGATAAAAAGATGTACTCAAGAAATCGTATGCTTATGGGGAGGATCGGGGACAGGCCTGTATTCAGGATCTTGGCATGAGGAAAGCACGATCAAAGGTGTGCAGCACCAAAATTATGGGGAGAAGAAGGGGGTATGCAAGGTTTTTCAAATGTAAAAAATGGTCCTAAAAATGGTGGTATGGCGAAAAAAGACCATTTTCAAGGTTTCTCATTGAGCACACACACGTGTAACAGTAGGTAAGGGATCCCCCACCCAAAGTCGGACGTCCCCCATCCTGCAAAGCCAGAAAAGTTTTGACCCACCCCCCATGTTTGGAAAAATTTGAATTTTTCGGCCATTTAGGTTTTTTTGGCCGTTTTTGGCTGAAAATTGGAGGTCATTCACCTTCCCCTCATAAAAATGGCCGGGACCCCCCAATCTTGAGTAGCTACATGTATGGTGGGTATTTGGCCTTCTGGGGTTGCATACCCCCACGCCCACGTTGGAGGTCGATCAAATTTTTTTCAAATCATAAGGGGGGGGCAAAGAATGAATTTTAGCTTGCAAATTTGGCTACCCGGATACCTTAAATACAGTGACAACCCTTTTAGGGCTGGTGTGTATGGTTTGACATGCTCAAGCCCCCCCCATCCTGCGGGTTCTGCGGCAGAGCCCAGAAAATTTTAAAAAAAGAGCAATCCAATTTTGAGTTGTTACGCTAAAATTTTTACAAAATTGAGAATACTATCGTGAAAAATATGAAAAGTTTTATTCCGGAGCTCCTGGATATGGATCTGCCTAATAATCTTCACCTAAAAATTAAAGGTTTAAATGACCTCGTGCAAAATTTAAATGTTGTGTTTATTTTGAATAAAACTGTTTTTAAGGGGAAAAATCAGTTTTTATGCATAATATAAAGTCTTTTTTACTCAATGATGAAAAGACAGGTAGTTAATGCTGATTGAAATGGAAAGTAGGAAACACGATCGATACTACGCTTTCAGAAAAGCATATAGGAATGATATATTAGCTGTAAAAGATTCCCTAATTGAAGTATTACATTTCAGTGAAGTGTAAGCAGGTGCTGTATTACATTTCAGTAAAGCTAAGCAGGTGGTCGTGGATGATTAAACAAACGAATGGTGACGAAGAAATAAAAAGTGTTTATTTATAATAAATTCGGCGCGAAGCGCCGAAAATTTTTTGAAAAATTTCTTCAAAAATGCCATAAAAAATGTTCAAATTTAATTTTTTCGTCCAAAAAAGTCTTTCAGTATGCCGCTAATGTACGAATGTCTCATTAGTGCAAGACGGGTGTTCTTTGCGCCGCGCTGAAAAACGGATGCCTTAGGTAAACCGCAATCTTTTCAGGTGAAACTTATTTTGCGAGGCGTTAGTGAATATGAGAACTATTCTATACAGCTTTGTTGAAGTCTCCCATGTTTTACTCCTTCGGTTCATTGCATGCGTGTAATAACGGCTCAAACAAAACTGAGCACAAACATCTAACCTCGGAGCGGTTACATGGTCTATTCTTGGTCAGCGACAGTGAAGCGAAGCACCTATAAAATAGTATTAAAGAACAGGTTTTTGCCCAAAATACGCGGGATTTTTTGTCTAGGTTAGACAAATATTGTTTATTTGAGTACGTTTATTATAAATTCATTTATATAATAATAACGATATAATAATAACATACATATACTCATACATGGACAAAGGCCGGTCTTTTCATTGATTACAGCTGCTCAATTTTTGGGTTGACTGTCCTTTTACAAAGTGGTTGGTTGCTTAATTGCTTATTGATTGATTGTTTAATGTTTTACTGTTTGATTTGTTATTGATTTATTATGGTTGGTTAGTCATTAATTGATGTTTCAATTGATAAGTTGATTTTTAAATCATCCGTATGTAATGTACATATTTTCTTACATTATCTTTATTTTTTTCAATTGATTGACTGATTAAGTTGCTTTTAGACTCTTTTTTGTGTATTTCCATCATTTTTATTTATATTTTTTATGACATTGTGCGAAATTCTCCGTTGATACTGACGGGTCTTCCCACCGATCTGGCTCCTATTGAAACCGAGTTGATTGAAGTTGTATATACGATCTATCCATATATATGCTTACAACGTCTATATTCATTCATTTTAGTTTACTGTTTAATTCTGAAAATAAAACATTTTAGGGAGAGAGAATTTTCTTTTGATTAATCACTTATTTATCGTTATTTGTATTTCAAACCATGTCAGTGCACTTCATTGCACGTTTGATTGAGTGGTTGTGTGGGTTTCTCTTCCTTTGATTAATGCTCCATTCAAAATTCAATTATACTGTCATAGCGTTGGGATAAAGAACGAAGCCATAGCTACTGAAAGTATGCCTCAGTCTCAAAAGCGAAAAGTTATCGTCGTTTTGGGTGCGACGGGATGCGGAAAAACTAAGCTAGCAATTGAATTATGTCAGAAATTCGACGGCGAGGCAATTAGTACGGACTCGATGCAGTTGTATCAGGGTTTAAAAATTGCGACCAATCAGGTTACAGAGGAGGAAGCTCGTGGCGTGCCCCATCACATGATTGGCGTGTTGCACCCACTCACTCTGGGATATACGGTTACAGATTTCAGAAATGAAGCGATTAAAATCATTGACGATATTCAAAGTAGGGGCAAACTGCCTGTGATTGTTGGGGGTACGAATTATTACATCGAAGCGTTATTGTGGAAAATGCTATTGGTAAGTTGACTTGCCTTATTTAATTTATATATACGAGTATATATATGAACGTTAAATTATTTTTTGGCGATAGAATATATATAAATTAGGTTGTTATGAGTGAATATATCAAAATGGATATCGTGAAGATGCATTTGTTGAAACATTAACAAAATTCTTAAGAAGCGAGTACAATTTTCGACAAAACCTGATATTAATTTTTGAATTTTGGAACCTGCATACCTATTAAGACGTTCAGGCCACTTTTTCTTATTATAGGGGCGAAAAAAACTTGGAATCTGATGGTCAACATTTTTTCACCAAAGTCAAAAAATCGGCTGTAGGAACAAAAAAATGCTTTTTTCGACGATTTTCATCATGGGCTATTTATCGGTCAAATGTTTCCGGTGAGAACCCCTAAACCTCCATATCTGTGTGTATTAGAATGAAAAGGTTATCTACTCTTTACCTTACATGCACAGCATGAAAATTCTGGGGAGTGGTGAAATTTAAAGTGCCTCTTTGGGCCTAAAAATTGTGGATACGCATCAAAAACTTCATTCTACGGCGTTTCTGACGATGCTCTATCTTTTTTAGAGCATGAAAACAAAAAATTTCGGTAACAAAAATCAAAAAAGTCGAATAGATTGAACAGAGTGAAGTTAAAACATAAGTACATAGCGCAAAGCGCCAAAAATATAACACTTTTGAGCAAATATATAGCTAAAAAGATCTAAAAAAGCACCTTTTATTCGAATTTTTAGGAAATTTTAAGTAACTTTCTGAAAAATCGCGAATCCTGGGAGGAGTGAAATCCCCACCTTGATCATTTCTGCTTTCTACCAAAGGGTCCTACAGTTTAGCGTCAATGAATTGGTTTAATAAGGCGAGTTAGGCAGTTTATCAATTATTATCATTATTATTATTATAATTGATATCATTTTTATTATATTATTATTTTTATTATTATTATTATTATTAATTACTAATAATTTTTTTGCTTCAGGCGATTTTAAAGCACGAATTTTGCAGTAGTTTATTAAAACGATTATTGCACTGTGGACTTCTGTACTAGCTTCGAATAAAACTAGTACCCTATATCACTCGACAGTGCAATTATCACTCGAGATAGATTAACTTTTTAATTTTTTAAATGTCCTACCTAAAGTTATCACGAAATACTGAAAATAAAAAATTTTGAATACGCTTAACTTTCAAATGAAAAGCTTTTTTCTTAGATAGTATGTATATACCGTACACTCGATTTGTAACGCGTTTGATCAGATAGTTTTCATAAAACGAAGCTCATTTATGGCTACACAGTTGCATTGACATGAACTATGAATGTAGCATAGTGAGAAGGAGTCTGCCACACACGATCAAGTCGATATTTTAGTAATGTGAAAATAGGATCGAACAGCGTTTTCTTATGAAACTGTCTGCTGGTAATAATTAATAAGAATAAAAATAATTGTGAAAAAAGGGTTACAAAATTTTTGGAAGGGGTATGCACACTACCATGCGGGGGATTTGTCTAATTTTAATGAGAATCTGTCAGGTTCTATCAGAGATTTGATCTCCACGAAGCTTCTCCTTCTACTCAGTCTTGTACCGTTCTAACTTGTCTTTCAATATCGCGTAATGAAGCATTCACCTATCAAACCCTCTAGCCGTAAAAACCGCTACTACCACCTTAATGTATATACATACTGTGGGCTCTCTAATGTTTCAGGTGTAATCTGTAATCAGGAATCAGGAATCAGGATTGTATTTAATAAAGGGGTAGGGTGCTGCGCGTCCGACTAACTAAAGACACGACCAAAATTTTCTTCGAGTTTTCCACCAATGCTTTTTTAAAGGTAAGGTGAAGATTTTTAAAAAAGTGTAAAAATATCTATTTTTATCGTAATTTTTGTCGCTTTGTCGCTTTAGTTGTCTGAATTGTTTTTACATTAGCTTGTAAAATTATCATGAGAAATAATATTGCTCAAGTCGCGAGACGCGAAGCTCTGACTAGAAAACACATAAAGCTATCGTTTTTATTCATAAAACGTACATACATGGCAAGGATTCATTCAGCAATGATTTATGCGCATGTACATAATTCTCGTGTCTGCTTAAAGTGCATAATTCGAATATCACAAAAGGGGACAACTTTAAAGTATTCAAGATTTATGGCTGATAATTAAATGGGATTTTATTTTTTTTCGAATGATGATAGAGAAAAACCGGGTGATAAACGGAAGCGGCGGCAATTCGAGAACATGACAGGTGGTGTTCCAGAACATTTTGCTGATTACAGCAACGAACAGCTGTACGAAGAACTTAAAAAAGTTGATCCACTTGAAGCCGGTCGAACATTGCCCGGTGCCAGACGCAGGGTTATCAGATGTCTGCAGTATTATTACGCTGAAAATCGCCCTATAAGCGAAGCGATTGAAGAACAGCGAGCGGAAAACGGTGGCAGTTATATTGGTGGTAAGCAGGTGCGGATTTAAGGGGGGACGGCCGCTCCCATTGGCCAAAAATATTTGGCGAGATAAAGAATGAGATATGCAATTGGCAATGATTTTTGACCGTCAGTGACCACTATTTCTCAAATTTTTCCGGCTCTACGCGCCGGATGATACCCATTAATGACATCTATTTACTTCCTTGGCGACCTGGAGAGCACGGTTTTTTGTATTCGGCAAAGATTTTTCCGATGTACAAAGACTTTTCGGGACCGTCTTTGTACAAGTACAAAGATTTTTGGGAAGACAAAATTTGCAAAAAAGGTCTGAAATTCGCAAAAATTTCCGGTGCTTCGTGCCGAAATGAGTCATTGTGTGTTCTATATATCTTCATAATGACAGAAATTCCATTTAAAAGGAAAAATGTCAAATTTATCGGCGCTTCGCGCCGTTTTAAGACGATTCTCAATGATTTTTGCCTGCATAAACGCTAAAATACACTATCAAAGGTCGAACAACTCTGTTTTTACCACACTAAAGTCGCTACCGTACTATATCATGGTACCCAAAAATTTGTGTGTACAAAATGTACAAAGACTTTTAGGGACCATCTTTGTACATGTACAAACGGACCTTGTACAAAAAAATACTGCCTGGAAGCCAATTTCTGTTCATATAAAGTTTCAAAACAATTTTAACAGCAGGAACAGCTATTTTTGCATACTTTTCTTCTATTTTTAATTAAAAATTTCGATGTTTCGCATCAAATGCTATAAATACAGGAAATCAAGCAGTAAATCATGCTTCTAGACGTCTATCTGCCTTAATTTCACAAATTTTCCGACGCTTCGCGCCAGAATTTTCTTAAAGTCAAAGAAGTTAATGTTTTTTCATCGCACAAAATTGTCTAAAATTTCAAAATTTTCAGAAAAAATATTGTGTCAAAAGTGATTAAGTATACCATGTAAAACACCGAAAAATACGCTATTTCGCGCGTTAAGAGCAAATTTTTGGACCTATTTTTGACTGTTTTTGGTAAAGTTGGGATACCGCTCTCCCTCTTAGGAAAATCCTAGATCCGCCACTGGTGGTATGCATTAGCATTTAGCAACCATCATTGCTATTTAAAAAATACAATATTATTTACAATGAGTACATAAAGGACCAGATTAATATATTGGCTGGGCTGGGCATCAATCGAATTTTGGGGGCCTGAATGGTGTACTATTGGCGAATTTTTTCGAAAAGATGCAATAAATTTCATTCTGGGGGTCTAAACTATGCATGGGCAGCAACAAAATTCTGAAGGGCCGGTGGGGCCAAATTGCCAAAAATAACACCAAAAATTCAATTCTGGGGTTCTATCGATTTTGGAAAGGGATCTTTAATATTTTAGGGGTTTGGTCCAGACCCCCACGCCCATGTGTGTTCTAAACCCTCCAGCCCCACGTATGGTCGTACTTCGTTGGAACACTTTCACATATTTATTATTCAGTGGTTTAAAATATGATAATAGTTTCAAAGGTTGTAAATTATGTAAACTATATTTCCGATGAGCCCCTTCAGCGTAGTATGTCAAGTCAACTTGTCCTTATCAAAACATTATGTACCTTACTAATACGTCAGTTACTGGTTGTCCTTTTAAATATGTCAATCATGTAGATTCTATTATGTGATGCAATGAAGTGTGTAATTTATTACTTAAACAAGATAAAAGGTCCTAGGTTGAGCATTCATTAGTTGTATCGTGTTTGAGTTGTTTATTATTCTTGTGAATATTTCATGAAGTCATTGTAAAAATTGAATAGAAATTTTTAAAAAATATTTATATTTGCCTCTCGATCAATGTGCCTGTTTTACAACGTTCGACAAAGTCTCTTTTTTCTGGTTTAGAAAGTCGGTTTAGTCTTAAATTTAGCTTTTCTGCGTTATTACATAATTATATAAACAGCGGTCTTAAGTTTTTTGTCTCTCTATTTTTACAGCTTTTTTCAATTAGGTTTTTAATTTTTTCTTTTTATTAGCTTACTTGTTTTTTAAAGCGATACCTTTTTACTATATGTATAACAAGGCGATGGGGATCCTTCTCACCCAAACTAGACCGTCTCCTACAGACATTCATAGCGTGACAATTCTAAGGTGTTAAATTTTAGAGTGCCTTTGAAATGTTACGCACGCGTCAAAAACATCGTTTTTCGGCGTTTCTGACGATGATATATCTTTCTAGAGCATAAAGATATAAAAAAATTTCGAAAAAAATCAAAAAGTCGAAGAAATTGAGCAAATATGTCAAAACTTGTGTATGTGGCGCGAAGCGCCGAATATTTGACACTTTTGAGCAAATAGATAGCTAAAATCGCTTTAAAAAACACTTTTTATACGAATTTTTTGAAGAATTTTTAGGAACTTTCGAAAAATCGCGAATTTGGGGGTAGGGTAAAAAAATTACAGAAGGGGGTCGAAAACCCCTCCCTAACCGCCCTCCCCCCAGATCATGTACGGTTCCTCCTACCCTCAAAGAAAATTTTCCACCCCTCTTCCGAGTTTGCGGAAAATTTGCGTTTTTGATCAGTTTTAGGTGCTTTTTGCCGTTTTTTGGTCAGAAATTCGTGGTCAATCACCTTTTCCGTCCTAAAAATAATCTGAAATCCCACCCGAAATTTGGAGCCGTTACATAGTTATACGCTTTTTTCATACTTATTCACGGTCTCTATTGTATAGGACTTTTGCGTTTCGAAGATTCGATATTTTTGTGGGTTCAGTGCGATAAATCGGTGTTAGAAGAACGGCTCAATGCCAGATTAGATAAGATGTTAGCCGAAGGGCTTGTGGACGAGTTGTGTCAATTTTATGACAAGTTTTACAAGGAGTATACGACGTTGATTTTGGGTGAATGTAATAATCTGGTGCTGGATTCGTGGACCAAGGGTGTTTTTCAGTGCATTGGTCTTAAAGAATTTCGTACCTATCTGGAATTGAGTCCTGAACAGAGATCAATGATGGAGCCGGGTCAACGGGGTCGAATCGAATACGAAAAATGTGTGGAATTGATGAGAGTCTCTAATAGGCAATATGCAACGAAACAAATTAGATGGGTGATGATTTCGTGACTTATATACATATTATGTACAGTGTTTTTTGTATTCGGCGAAGATTTTTCCCGATGTACAAAGACTTTTGGGAACCGTCTTTGTACATGTACAAAGATTTTTGGTAAGACAAAAACTGCAAAAAAAGATTCAAAATTCGCTAAAATTTTCGGCGCTTCGCGCGAAAATGAGAATTTGTGTGTTATATCTTTATTATGTCAGAAATTGCATTTTGAAAGGAAAAATGTCAAAATTTTCGGCGCTTCGCGCCGTTTTGAGACGATTATTAGTGATTTTTGATTCAGAAACACAGAAATCAGCTAAAATACACTACCAAAGGTCGAACAACTCTGTTTTCGCCACACTGAAATCGCTACTGTTCCTTATTATAGTACCCAAAAATTTGTGTGTACAAAATGTACAAAGACTTTTACGGACCATCTTTGTACATGTACAAACGGACCTTGTACAAAAAAATCACTGATTATGTACGTCGTATGTAATGTGGCATGAATTATCATGAGGAGGGGGTTTCAGTTCTCGCGTAAAGCTCCTCAGAATTTTTGATTTCCCAAAAAAATCTTAGAAATGTCCTTTTTAAGCGTTTTTCAGTGATCTTTTAGTTCAGAGAAAACACCATCATGGCAAAAACACCTAGTGCATATTAAGCTATGCCTTCTTAAGATTCTCAGACAGCTATTACTTTCATTCAGTGCAATTTTTTATGCTCTTTCTGAATATGTATGTTATTTTCTGTGAAAATTATTTTTGAAGGAGGTATAATCAAAAAACTATCACAATGCATAAGAATGGGCACCTGATGGGCATTATGCAAAAACAAGAAAAAGTAGATTTCTGTTGTGTTAAACACATCCAGGGGATGCATTTAAAGAGCTGGAAAGGAATAGACCACTGAATTTTCTTATTAGAACCTTATTTTCCCATCTTGACTTTTTGTGATATCACTGTAAATAGACCAAAAAATACCTATTTATTACTACTCTATAACTCCTACGAGCTAAACCATTAAAAACGATGTAACTGAAGCCAAAACAAGGCAATACAAAGTTTTGGACACACGGATAAGGTAGAACAGAAAAAATACCACGAAAGTGATTCATTATGCCTCCGGCATAGGACACGGTAAACGGAGGGTTAAACTCGAAAATCGTTCAATATTGAACTTTGACTCTTCATTATTAGCTAGCGCATTCGATAACACATTCATGCTCTATTTCTTCTGTTAGAGCAAGGTATTCACTCGTCTTCATATCATTTAAATTAAATTCATAATTTGGCCATTCATTTATCGGCAAAATTGGCCATGAAGGTCCATACCACCATTTAGAGCAATTAAATTCATTTCTAACTGAAATACGGGTCGCTAAATCTGCCGGATTTTCTTCACTTTTTACATATTTATATATTAAATTTTTTGATGAATTCAATTCTCGAACACGATTTTTTACAAATATGCTGAGAGGCTTAGTAGAATGAATCGATATAGAACACACTGAGAATCTGTAAAAAAATATTTTTTAGCAATTTTGACTCCAATTTGTTGTTCTACAAATTTTATTACTCTTTTTTCCGATTATAGCGCCCATCAGCTCCAACCGAGGAATCGAAACCTCACGTAAAGGAGCTAATCGATTTTTTGAAAGTATCGAATTACATTCCTCTCATCTGCAAAATTTATCGAGATTAAATAAATCATCGCAGAATAAACGATTTTAGAAGCATCTACAAATGCTACTAAAATAAATTTTGATAATTCATCAATTTTCGAAAATCTCTGAATTTCGAACGAGTTATTCAAGGTCCAATTCGGGCATATTTCATTCCACTCATTCGTTAATGCCAGCGAGAGTTTTTCATCCCATGCCGATTTCTCCTTCCACAATTTTTGTATAAAATATTTGCCTTGCAATAGCAATGGCGTCAAAAATCCTAAAGGATCAAATATGCGAGCTAATTGTCGAAGAACAGATCTTTTAGTGCATACTTCTAATGATTTATTTATACCAATGCTTTCCGGAGGAAGCGTTATTTCAATGAAATCGTTATCACGATTCCATTCTAATCCAAGAATTTTTATAATATTTCCTATTCTTTACACCAAACAATACATAAATTTTTTGAAGCTTACAAAGCTACTTGTGTGCCTTTCTCAGGTCCGTAGCTGCGGGGGACTGGGAGGGTCCGGAGTCCAGACCCCCTCCAAAATTCAGAAAAAACCGGAAATATAGGACTTTTTACACGTTATTTTGGGCATAAGTGTAGTACCCGGGCCGGGACCCATACTTTCTACACTGCACTATAAGTATATAGTAGGTATATATAGTACCCGTCACCCGTACATTCTTTACTGCGCTATAAGTATATAGTACCCGTGACCTGTACTTTCTACAGTATGACCCGTACTTTCTACACTGCATGACCCGTACTATCAACACTACATTGCATAAGTGACAAATAAATAAGGAATCACCCGAATGAAAAATAGGAAATTAACAGGGTTGTTTTTCGCAAATACAAGCTAACAAATTAGTGTGCGCCAAGTCAAATCGGAATGAGTGACAAAATGAAAAATAGAAATCAACTGGGTTGTTTTTCGCGAATGTGAGCTAGAAAATAGCTGTCAGCTAACAAAGACTGCTTGGATCTGCAGCCTGGACAGCGCCAAATGAAAACATTTAAGTTGGACTTTTCCTTGATAAGCGAATAATTTTTATCGCACCCCGCACAAAAAACAGATTCATGAATAATGTACGTTTCACCGAAATATTTGATGATGCTACGCTTATCTTTTAACCGATCTTGAAGCTCAAAAATATTCATAATTCCGATCCGACTGATAAAAATGATCTGACTGATGAAAATATGTTTTGCTGCAGTTGTGTGTATTTATTATGGTCATCTCTTTTATTCTTTATTGTGTTGTTTGTTTGACACAGGTACCGTAGTAGCCATATACAATTAGCAGCCAAACGTTACTTACAGAAACTAGTAGCAGCCAAACGCGTATACCTATAATGCAGTGTAGAAAGTACGGGTCCCGGGTACTACACTTATGCCGTTATTTTGTGCTATTTTTGGCTTAGACCCCCCAAAATTGGTGTCGGTCCCCCCAAAATAGGAGGGCCAGCTACGTGCCCGGCCTTTCTCTAACAAATGATGTTGTAAAATCGTATTCAAGATGAAAATATTATAGTTTAAGCCAAAAGGAATACGTAAGAAACGATAAATTTCAATATTATTATCCGAATTTTTATTTTGTTGGATCTTTTAACCATAAGAATCGAGTTCTCTTTCATGAACTCCTATCTGTAAAAATGATTTCCGACGTCTGTCATTATAAGAATAGGATTCATCCGAAATCTTATCAAAATGCCTCATAAGTCTGGCATGATTGCCGGACCGGGATATAAGCAATCATTTAGACTAAGCGCATCTTTTTTCGTCCTTGCAGATGCATCATATACAATGCGTACGTTAGTGGTCTTTTTTGTGGTGTAATTACAGGATGATGAGGCAAATAATGTTTTGTAGATTCAGGACTGTCTTCTAAAACTTTCTCAATTGTTCATTACTAATTTTTGAATATTTCTCCAACAATTCTGGATTTTCGTAAAATCTTATCATGACTGATTTTAATCCACCAAAAGCTATGCCAACATTATCGGGGATATTAATTTCATTAACCCTCCAAGGCCAAGACACATAGTATCTCCCATCAATGAATTTAATTGATTTATTAACTAATGCTTACGCATTTACTTCATCATCCTTTTCCGGATTATCTGTTATACCTATAGATTCTGAATTCCAGAGTGATTCTATATCAATTAAATTTTCTTTTGCCTTTTTAGTATTAATTTTGACTGCGCAGAAGCTTAAATTAGAATTTTCATCTCACTTTTGAACATTTTTTCCTGAAATTATAAGCCCAATTTTCGATTCAATCACATACAATCCAGACGGTAGCTTTCTGCTAATGCCTGTTCCCATTATTTCCCAAAAATAATTTATGTCAATTAATATATCAGGTTCTAATATACATATTAGCATTATAATTATGAAGTATTAATCCACTATTTTTCAAAAATTCTCTGTCAATATTATTCAACTTCGCTTGCTTAATCTTTTCAGTCAAAATGGGCACAGAATTAGCGCAAATTTCTTCACTTGATCCATTTTGAAAATATAATTCGAAATTGACTATCGGACTTAACCCCCCACCCTCCTATGTGCATCTATGCTTTTTGGGCTCCGAAAATGAGCTATAGTCTTTTTGGGCTCAGAAAACTAGCTATATAGCATTTTCTGGAATCTCAGCAATGCTATATTGTCTTCTGAGTTTCAAATGGAGATATTACTATTTTTCAACTCTAAAACGGAATAAATAGATATTTTCGGTCCAAAAATTATTTAGCTATGTTTGTGAGCCCAAAAAGGCTATATAGCTAGTTTTTGAGTTTCAAAAGGATCTATAGCGATTTTCTCGACTCCAAAAAGAGCTAAATAGCAATTTTCAGTCCAAAAAAGCTATATAACTAAGTTTGTGAGCCCGAAAAGGGTATATCGCTAGTTTTCTGAGCTCAAAAAGGCTATATAGCTAATTTTCTGAGCCTAAAAAGGCTACATAACCGTTTTTACGATGCACTTATCTATCTTCCAATTTTTGGTTTCCACCCTTCCCCCTGAAAGTTTGACCTTGTGCACCAATGCAGTATAAGATTTTAAGGCCATTTTGCTTCAATGAGGATCTGGCTGACCCCAACCCAGACCGATTCGACTCCATATCAACCATGCTGTGAACTTAACATCATAACCGATACGACTAAAAATAGTAGGTACTAAAAAACAATAATACGATAATCAATAAAATAAATTATTACTCAAATTTTTTTTAAACAAAAAGTAGTGACTGACGGATTTTTGTAAGATTGATTATTGCCATTATTGATTATTGTAGGACCCGAAACGAGTTTCGAAAATTTTATTCCTTCCCCGTACGAGACGCATTTGGCAATGACATTCATGCAACAGCTTAACGCTGAATATATAAGGAGAAGTTGGCTAACTTGTTTTGATCAAAAAACGAACAAAGACACAAGCAAAAACGAGTTTTCGTTTAATTAATGGCTAGGGGGTCTAAAGTTTACCGGAGATGACATTCAGAACGACGAGAAAGCTTCATAAATGAAAAATGTAAAAAATCTTTATGAATAGCTTACACAAGCGCTTTAGTCCTTCCTAAGTCAGAAAAGATTTAACCCCGGCCGATTTTTGGAAAAAATCGAATTTTGTTGACCGTTTTAAGCTGCTTTTTGGTCGTTTTGGACCAGAATTGGAGGTCATTCACCACTACCTCCCCAAAAAATGACCGGGGACCCCACCCCAAATTTCGAGCCGTTACACGCATGCACAAGCGGATACGATTAATAAACTTATAGAGCTTATGAATAAAATATCATTAAACGGACTGCGCATATGGTGAAAATTATTACTTGTAACTTTGCCATGTACACATATACGAACGATTGTTTTATTACAATTTATGCGTAATTTTGCAACAATCGCAATAAAAATTGTTCTAAACTTTGTTATGCATATACGAACGATTGTTTTATTGTAACTTATGCGTGATTTTGCAACAATCGCAATAAAAATTATTCTCACGACTTGCAAATTATTTATTTATTAAGAATCCTTAGTTTGCAGAATCGTTTTTTAGAATCGCGCTATTCACATGAGAAAAGCTTTCCTTCAAGTTTTCGCGATCGAATTATAACAAACTCACCACAGAGCGCTTGCAACAAAATATTTTTTCTTTTTTGGCACATCGTTATTATTATTAATCTGTTAATTAGGCTAACCAAATTATTTACGCGTCTTGACTCAGCAGAGTAGTATAATTCAGTTCCGTAATGCTAATATACACTGCGAGAAAACACTCATAATCATGCAAGAAAATCCACGACAGGATCTGTCGTTCAACACAAATCGGATACAAAAGTACTTATGTTTCGGTTAGACGAAATTATGTAACTTTTTTTGCCAACTTCCATGAAGAAGTAAATATCAAACAACATACTATACGAAATAAAGCGCAGATCCTATATTGAAATGCAACGCCACGCAAAACGCGGCATTATTCCAAAAATAGCAACTCATTAGCCGAAGCTGAAGATTGGTTTCAAGTTTTACCTTATTAACTTGGGTTTTTTTATGATCAAATCTTTAATTCCAGAATCATTTTTCGATCATAGAGCACAATAACACAAAAGGTGCAAACATCCACCTAATAATAATAAGGTTACTGTAATTTCGGAATTTTGCCTTTTCTGCTTCATTATGTTTGTTTCATAATCTGAAAAATCTTTGTACTTCAAGAAAGTAATAAAAGGAATACAATTCCTCATCATGAAATGTTGCGACCTTGCGCTTTGCATCCAGTCGCATAAAGCTGGAATAATTCCAAAAAGTAGTAATAGGAATATAATTCTTCATCATGAAATGTTGCAACCTTACAGCCAGATAATATTCTTAGAATATTCTTATAAAGTTTAACTAAAACATTAGCTCACGGGTTGAAATGCATATGTGCTGCTTCCTTCTCGTAGTCTACTTCCCGCACTCGACTCAGCAGAATCGATCGACGCGTTACCAAATAGTCAATCGTACGGTATATGCCTAAGTGACGCACATACCTGATGCAGTGCGTATTAGGAGGCTTCGCGTATGATAATAAAGAGCGCATTTTGAATGTATAGAAGACCTCACCGACACACGATAAATGAATGGGTAACCACCAGACATGCACAGCAGGGGAATTCTGCGGGGGTGAAATTTAAAGTACCATTTTCAAACCAAAAAATGATAGGAACGCGTCAAAAACATCTTTTTTGGCGTTTTAGACGATGTTTTATCTTTCTGGTGCATAAAAACATAGAAAAATATTTCAAAAAAATCGATAAAGTCGAAAAAATTCATCAATATTCAGGTGAAAAACATAATTATATGAAGCAAAGCCTTGACAAATTGAGAATTTTGAGCAAATAGATGGCTAAAAATATTTAAAAACACACTTTTTATGCCAATTTTAGGGAAAATTTCGGAAACTTCTGTAAATTCCTAAAAAATCGACAAATCTGGCTGGGGTGAAAAATTTTTTTGCGGGGGGTGAAAAGTTTTCTGCGGGGGGTGAATACCCCACCCAAACCCCCGCAAGATCATGTATGGTAACCACCCGGATGACTGACAGTACCGGATGACCGACAGTCCCGGGTCACCCACAAATAGTATAAAAATAGATCTGTCAATCAAAAAATTCTCGAGTGACTGACAGTACCTACTGGCCGACTGTTCCAAGTGGCCGTAAGTCCCAGGGGGCCGACTGCACCGGGTGGCGGACAGTCCCGGATGGCCGACTGTACCGGGAAATGACCCTGTTATACTTATACTATGAATATATGTATGTATGTACATTTTTTCAAAATAGAAATACGTAATTTTTTCACTGGCATAAATGTGAATATAAACTTATTACATGTACATATTGAATACTATAAATTTATTAAATGGACATATTTTATATAACCTATCAAAACTAAAAATTTTGTGTGACCGTAACGCGGATAACACAGAAAAGCTATATGCTTAGTTTACTTCTCTGGTTTAGAGGTTTAATCTTTAAGCTTATCTTACTTTATTTCCTTCGCTTATATCGCGGATTAAATAGATTGATACTTCGCTGCTTAGCGGATTGCTACTTAAATCGTCGCTCTCTAGAGCGGGTGAAGTTAAACGCAACACAGATTAATAACTTACTCTTTATTGGATGACGAGTGGACAATGGATAAACGGGCGGACAAAATACTAGCGTTGCGTCAAATATTACAAAACAAATGGACGACCAAACCCACAAAGTGATAATCAGAAGTACTTATATAGGAGTTCGTAAAGCAGTAAAGTATACTCAATGGGCGTGGAGTAAAAAACGGATATACTATTTTAAGAATCACAAAAATATTTAGAATATGATATTTAACAAAACATGTGTATGTTTTAGAGAACGAATATTTTGTAAAAACGGAAATGTGTGGAATTTTCGGGATTGCTAATTTTAGTACCTAAAGATAATCACTATTTGTCTTTGATGTTGCCGTACTCTGTTTTCTTTTGATATTGCCGCCACCCTGACATCCTCCTTCTTTAAGGTCGAATGTCCTCAGTCGATGACTCTTTGTCTTCATACTTCACTGGTTGTTCTCCCTCACTGCCATTGGACGGTTCATTTGGGTTCCATCCGCTGAGGTGTCCAAAGCATCCAGGGACAAATCCTTTCAATGGGAAGTCCATCAAATCATTTATGGTGAAGTCCCGGCTGGGGTCTTCACAGTCTGGGATTATATCTTCCTCTATTATCTTGGTGTCAGTTGTCTTAACTGCTTCACTGATATGTTGGTATTTTGCTGGGTATTGCAGCATGCGACAAGTTTTTAGCCATGTTGTAAAGCATTTGTATTTATCTTCACTGTAAATATTTGTGAATCGAATAGTGAAGTTGGATCCTAGCAATAAAGGAATATCACTACTTTCTTGTATAAATACGTGAAATATTTCTTGAAAATTACATGCCTGGATAGTGATATAAGCTTTGCCAATAGGATTAATATCCTGATTTTTGATTGATGTTGGGTATACCTCCAGCTCTGGAATTAGTTTAGCTGTTTCTAGATTCATTAGGGAGCATACAGCAATGTCATCCAAAACAGCAAATAGTTTTGCCTGTTTGTTGACTGTAACCAATAGATGAGGAGTGATTGGTGTGCAAAAGCGTTCAGTGCTTAGCAGTAGATTCTGCAGCCTGTGATTAGCCTTTTTGCTCATTGTCTCAGCCGTGACTTCATGAGAGACAGTTTGTGATTCTTGGTTCTCTACTGTGACAATTTCTTGCACACATGCAGTTGGGGTAGTGACCATATTTATTTGCTGGTTTACACTACTGCGTAGATTGTATGGGTGACTTGCTGTCGCCATCTTTTGCATTGGCTTTGATTCTGGTTCGACGACTTGGTTAGGGTGAGTGTCTTTTGTGCCAAAGAATGGTTTTGTACGATTGACGTGTAAAGTTTCGGTAATTGCCTTGTCTTTTAGCAATTGCACAACAATGTTTGGGTATCTGACTTCAATGGTTTTATATGGGCCATCATATAGTGGCAATAGCTTTTGTGACAAGCCCTTTTTAACAGTTTGGGATTCTTTGAGGATCAAATCTCCAACTGAATAATTGACATTATGTGCATGCTTGTTATACAGTGCACTATACTTCTGTTGAGACTGTGTCATTTGTGTTTGTATGATTGTGAGAGCCTGTGTAAAGTGTAGCAAAAACTGCATAGGGGAGATGTTCATCCCAGTCTAAGTGATTTTGGCTCACAAACATTCATATTCTAGTAATTAATGTTTGGTTTGAGCGTTCCACCTCTCCGTTGGCTATTGGATGGTAGGGTGTAGTATGCACTTTTCTAACATTCATGATATGCGTGATTTCAACTAGAAGTTTAGATGTGAAATCAGTCCCATGGTCACATTGTAATATCTGAGGAGCTCCATGTCGACAGATGATTTTTGTGACAAAAAGCTTTGCAATAGTTTTTGCAGTGATGTCAGGTAAGGGAAAAGCTTCCACATATTTTGTAAAATAGTCTACGAAGATGACAATAGATCAGTTTCCGTTTTCTGTCAGTATAAGTGGTCCCATGCAATCAACACCTACTCGCTCAAAAGGTCCCTTAGCTAATATAGGTTTTAGGGTTGCTGTGATCTTGTGGCGCATAGGCTTATTTATTTGACAAGTTTCACATGTTCTACAGTAATTTGAGACATCTTTATTAAGTGTTTCCCAATAGTATTGCCTATTAATCAACTGAATTTTTTTTTCTCGTGTCCCAAAATGACCTGCTAATGGATCATTGTGGTGCGTTTGCATGATCAATAGCTGTAGTGATTTAGGAATTACGATCTTGTATACTTCATTCTCCTTTCGATATAAAGTTTCAGATCGAATTTCATACAATTTTGCCAAGCTTTGGTCAATTAGCTTGTTTTGCAGTTGCTTAATTATTTCAGCTAATTCCTTATCAGATTTTTGCAGAGCTTGTAGATTAAGCTTATTGTCTATTGAGAAGACAATTTCTGACTCATGTGGTCTGCTTATTTCATCAGTTTCTATATCAAATGCTGGTGTGGCCTTAGCATTAGGTAAACGTGATAACACATCAGCGTTCTGATTCAGAGTGCCTTTCCTGGGTTGAATGTTGAGTTTAGTGCCTGAGAGCTGAACCCCATCGTGCAATCCTTGGAGATGCGTTCTGCTTTTCTAAAACAGCTTTAACAGCTGTGTGATCTGTTTGTACAGTAACTTCGTGTAGATATAAGTAAGGTCTGAAATATTTGATAAATTCGACCACGGCTAATGTTTCTAGCTCGGTTATTGGATAATTCTTTTCTGCAGGGCGCAGAGTACGACTGGCATAAGCGATAGGGTGTTCTAGATTGTCATCGCCTATCTGACTTAGCACAGCTCCTATTCCTTGGATTGACGCATCCGTTTGTAATATGAACGATTTTTCGAAATTAGGATGTTTTAAAATGGGAGGATTAATTAGCAATTGTTTTAGCGATTCAAATGCTTTCTGCTGCTCTTCACCCCGATAGAATTTTTCCTCCTTCTTTAAAAGTTTGGTGAGAGATTGTGATTTTTGTGCACAATTAGGTATAAAACGTCGATAATATGAGATTAAGCCAAGAAATGACTTGACATCTTTTGGATTTTTTGGTTGAGCAATGTTAGAAATTACTTCAAATTTCTTGTTATCTGGCAGGATTCCTTGCTCAGATATACGATAACCTAAGTAATCAACTTCAGTAAAGCTAAATTTGCATTTATTCAGCCTTAACTTCATACCTCCTTGCAGTAGGCGTTCAAAAATGTCCTTTAGTCTGCATAGCATCTGATCGTGTGTCTTAGCATATACTAAAATATCATCTAGGTACACTAGGCACGTTTGCCACTGCAGACCTGACAAAAGCATATCCATTAATCTCTGAAAGGTCGCTGGGGCATTGCAAAGCCCAAAAGGTAAGTAATTAAATTGGTAGAGACCAATTGGTGTATTAAATGCCATTTTTTCGCGATCTTTTTCAGTGATGGGTATAGCCCAATAGGCGTTAGCCTGATCTAAAGTTGTAAAGTACTTCATGCTGTTTAGGTATCAAGTATGTCATCAATTCATGGTAGAGGATATACATCTTTTTTTGTTACTGAGTTTAAACCGCGAAAATCAATGCATAGGCGGTATCCACCACCCTTCTTTCTGACTAGTACTACATTTGTAGCCCAAGGAGATACACTTGGCGTGATTATCTCTTTAGCTTGTAAAGCTTTAATCTCATTTGTGATTATTTCTTTCTCTTTTGGAGATGTACGAAATGGAAATTTGCGGATAGGTTGACTATTACCTGCATCAATTGTATGTTCAACAATCTGGGTTTTCCCAGTATCTTTGTCACTAATTGCATAGAGATTAGGATAATGGGCTAAGAGGCATATGATTGGCTCTTTCTTTCTAATGCTAAGTTTTTCAGAAATTACAGCATTTTCTTTGACCCATTTTATGATATTGAGCTGTGGGCTAGCTGTATTGGTTTTACTATTTGATTCAGTGATTTCTTCGACTTTATCATCAATAAAGCATGTTATATCACCAATCTTTTTCCCTTTGTATGAGGTAACGGTGTATTTATTCAAATTTAAGATTTGAACCGGTATTTCTTGGTCCGATACTTCAGATATAGCTGAAGCATAGTATACATTTGCATGCTCATGCCATGGTTTAGGCTCGAATTTAACGTATTGTACATTTCTGTACTGCATTGGAACTGGCATTTTAAGTAATGTAAGCGTTTTTGGCTTCAGTTCGCAGGTTTCATGTAAAGTTATAACGCCTCTTTTAAGTGGCGAATTATAAAGTAGACCAGAACAAGGTATGTTTTGTTCTTTAAATCGAACAGTTTGCTTTTCATTATTAAAATAGTAGTTTTTGAATCGCGAAAGAAAATTTGATCCGAGTAAAACAGGATTATTACCACCTTTCTGAACTAGTACCAATATGGTTTCTTTTACAAAATAGGTTTTAATAGTGATGTACGATTCACCAAGGAGATTAATTGGTTCTCCATTCGCAGCAACTGGTTTTGCAGTTGTTGCCTGAAGTTTTAAGTCATGTAGTTTGCATGCAATTGTAGAACTTAATAATGAGAATACTGCACCCGTGTCAATTAATGCAGTTGCTTCTATTTGATCGTCAATTAAAACTGGTATATGCGGTGTTCTGTGCGCACATTTTGAGGCATTTGATACATTATCATGTGCTTCTAAGACGTTTATTTCGATAGTTTCTTGTTCTGGGGCATAAGAAACACTTTTTTGTTTATTTTGGCCTCTCGTTCTGCCTTTTTGTTCCTTTTTATGGAACCACATGGAGGTGTTTTTCTTTTTATTTCTATTTTCATTTAGGCTGTGCTTATTTCTTCGCATAAGCGAGAGTAAAGCTTCTCCAAGATTGTACGGATTATTTCTGACTATTGTCACTCGTCTTTGTCTTGCTTTATATCGAAGCAGCATGAAATAAGCGATGTAGTCTATTCCTGCAATTAAGACAAGAAAAATAATGGCATTTATTATTATTTGAAGTGGTCCTTTAAGCAGTGTATTTAGTCCACTGTTTAAGTTTTGTTGTTCGCTGATTAAAAATGTGTTCTAGGGCTTCTCCTGCTCCTTTTAATGTATTTCCTACTCCCTGACCAGCACCAGAGAGTGTTTTGTATAATAAATCTGGCTGTAAAGACATAGAAGCTGTATAATTTACCAAATTATTTAAAATTTGTTCTAGCTGTGCACTTTTGTACACAAAATGCTTGATGAATTTAAAATTTATAGGCGCTTGTGACAGTCTATCATGAAAAATATTGCTCACATGCACTGTACCTGCATTTGTTGTCCACGTTTTATTGTGTTTAAAGATACCGACTGTTTTATGATGACAGTCTACTGTAGGACTAAAACTAGTAAGATCATTACTACCTGGTGTTACAAACATCAAGTTGTTTTCAACTTGCACCGGTAAATATTTGTAGCATGTGTTCTTTACTACATAATCATAATATATTTTTGTAGCATGCACTTGTTTACACGGCCATACCATAAGAGCATCGCCGGAAAAATCGGCAACTAAGTCATTACGCTGAAGTAAAGCTCTAGCGCCTATTGTAGCGTCAAATCTGAGTATTTGCCAGATAAGATCTAAATATCTTTGCCCATGACGACAAAGCTCGATCCACATAAAGCGGAAGTGTTCTTTTTCACTTTGAAAAATTTTTAGTTCGAGAAAATTGAGTTTTGCATTCACAGGATCGTTTGGACTAATTTTGTTCATTTTCGTCTCATTAAAATGAGGGTAAGAATAATTATGAATCAAAATTATCGGCCCCTGATATGTATTCAGAGTGCGCTTAATTTCAGGACACTGTGTAAAGGAATTCTTTATTCTGAATTCACCTTGTAGTTCAGCAATAACAAAGTACATACCACTAATTGTTGCTTCATACTGTCCTTTTGCTACTATAGGACAGCGATTTGCAAAAGCGGTCTGGTTCCACAGGATTATTCCGTCTGAGGTAACACATGATCCATTCATAGGCTTACAAGTACCTACATCACCTAAATCACTAATGAGAGATTGTCCGTCCCATGAGGCAATGGTACCACTTTCAATCAGAAAATTTGTGACCGATTGACAATAGTAACTGCAACACCACTTAAAATCAACATGGAGTGTATTATTTGTTGACCAAAAACCCGGTTTAAGAAGCTTTAAAGTAGTATTTTCATAGGTTTTTGTCAAAATCACGTTTTTGCACAAATTTCGTGACACTTTTTCTTTCGTGACATAATCGGCTACAATGCCTTTAGATCCAAAAAAGCCCGTATTCGTACAGATTGTCCTTGTACGTAACATACAATGAGTTGCATTAGCATTTTGCGGTTCACTTTGTGGTACAAAAACTGTAACCTTGATTTTTTTGGTAATTCTCCGATTTTTCCTGGAGGTTCACAAGAAATTTTATGCGGAATTTCCATAGCATGCCCACTTTTTCCTGCCCCACAGATCTGATACTGTGCTTGCACTGCGTTAAACATGCACAAAGTTAAGATGGTTAAGATAACACACTTTTTCATCATGAAGCGCAAAATAATGATAATATGACTGTAATGATCAGATCGGTTCGTTTTCACATTGTGTGTGATTGTCTGGCTTCGTTTTCTGAAAAATTGTAAATAAGTAGCATTGTATATGAAAATGAGTAAAGATAAAAACGCTGTAAGCATTGGAAACAAACTTTTCTCCTCCAATTCTTTGCGCATTTTCGTAGCACAACGCTGCAGTGTTTGCCGTTGAGCAGCGTCCTCTGCTCGAGAAGCCTTGTTTTCTACTGCGAGTACATCCAGCTCGAAGTCGAGCAGAGCCTTCCCTGCTACATTTCGGCTGGCTTCCTCAGCCGCCGTCAAAGCCTGTTCCATGAGGTCGTTCCGTTGGTCATCCATGTGACCCTTGTATGCAAATTCGGTGGCGCCGATCGGGTTTTCCTGGTGGAACAGGGGCGCTCCCTCTGGCTGTGCTACAGGCATAGCCTGTGGCACACCTGTTGCTGAATCCAGTTGGCCTAATTTGGCTCGAATTTTCAGCCTTTGGATGCAGCAAATGCAATGCTACTCTGAGAGTATAAAACAATTGCAAGTTGTTACACAATTTATGCTAATATTTAAATTTTCGTCATCATTATCAAAATCAGAGAGCTTGTCACTATGTAAGCTTTCATACATAAGGTTTTCCTTGTTATGACTTTCGTTACTACTAACAATATTACTATCGTCACAATCGAATGTGGTTTCATGTTCATTAGCACTACTTTGTATATTATTGTTTGTACGGTCATTACGCGAATTAGCGTTTGCTGGAAATCTTCGATTTCGACTTTGATTTGAATTACGGTTATTCTGTATAAAAGAGGCAGAATTTGTCCGTAAATTTAGGGAATTCTGACCAAAATTTCGATTATTCTCAGCATTAGCATAATTATTATGATGTTCATATTGATTAAAATGGTTCATACCTCGACCTGGCCAGCTAGGTGGTCGATATGGTGTTTGCCTGTGGGCTGGCCGGCTTTGTAGTTTGCGGCACTGCTCGGTGCTGTGGTTATTTTTCCGACAATGCGTGCAGAAACGCGCATTGTTTCTCGGCATCGGCTTCGATGTTTGAAGCCGGATAAACTCATCCAACTTGCTCTCTAATTTCTCTAGACGATTGTCCATGATAACTGAATTAGAGAAAACAGGCATTATTGTATGAGTGCCTGAAAAATTATCACGTAATAGTTGTGATTCAGTATATTGTGCTGCTTTAAGTGCGTCAACTAAGGTAGGAAAATCGCGATATTTTAGGCCTTCTCTTATAATAGATGACAAACCTCGGAGAAAAATTGGTTTTATGATTTTCTCACGTGCAGCATTATCAAAATCTGCATAAGCAGAAAATGCCAGTTTTTTTTAGATTTTGCAAATATTCCAAAACAGTTTCAGAAGCTCGTTGCTTTCTATCATAAATTATCTGTTGATGCACATCAGAATCGCGCCCATCTGGAAATAATATTTTTAAAGCATTTATGACTTCTGCATAAGTTTGTGAGGGATTCCCTTGCTGTCTGATTTGCTTATAGGAGGCCTGAGCATCTCCAGCTAAATTAGATTCCAGGAAAGCTACTTTAAATAAGTCATCTTGTGCAGTTATACCTTGCAAAATCAGGAAATTTTCTAATTTTTCGACCCATTCTGTAAAAGATTCGCCAAAAGCTCCAGAAAATTGCGTTGGAGGGCGTAAAAATAAAAAAGGATTAGCACTGAGATGGGGCCTTCTAGCCTGTCCATTGTGGAGATCACCCAGGTCTTCCATCTTTAAATCAAGTGCATTAATCTTCGCTGTTAACGGATTTATAACAGTTTGTAAAGCACTTTTAATTGTAGCATCGAGAATATCTGCGTCTGTAGGCATTTTTGACTTCTTTTTGCTCTTTACGCTTGATTTAGCTTTTTCAATTATATCAAGAAACTCTTGACTCACAGTTGTTTTCAAATTAGAGTCAGAATCAGAATCTGGATTCGCCACTTTAATAATTAGAAAACGTTAATTTATAGTAACGTTTACTTTAAATAAATTCACTTTTATAAAAATTTTACAGTCTCGCCACTTGTGACCGTAACGCGGATAACGCAGAAAAGCTATATGCTTAGTTTACTTCTCTGGTTTAGAGGTTTAATCTTTAAGCTTATCTTACTTTATTTTCTTCGCTTATATCGCGGATTAAATAGATTGATACTTCGCTGCTTAGCGGATTGCTACTTAAATCGTCGCTCTCTAGAGCGGGTGAAGTTAAACGCAACACAGATTAATAACTTACTCTTTATTGGACGACGAGTGGACAACGGATAAACGGGCGGACGAAATACTAGCGTTGCGTCGAATATTAAAAAACAAACGAACGACTGAACCGACAAAGTGATAATCAGAAGTACTTATATAGGATTTCGTAAAGCAGTAAAGTATACTCAATGGGCGTGGAGTTAAAAACGGATATACTATTTTAGGAATCACAAAAATATTTAGAATATGATATTTAACGAAACATGTGTATGTTTTAGAGAACGAATATTTTGTAAAAACGGAAATGTGTGGAATTTTCGGGATTGCTAATTTTAGTACCTAAAAATAATCACTATTTGTCTTTGATGTTGCCGTACTCTGTTTTCTTTTGATATTGCCGCCAATTGACACTCTTAAACAAATCTCATTTTGTGTATAAAACCTGTACAAAACAGAAGGCATATGTATAGGTGCAAAATACGCTTAGGTTGTATGAAGGCTGAAATGGAGTGTTGTTCGTTTTCCTGATAGAATTACAGTCAGGACCACAAGTAACGTCCAGCTTGTACAGGCGCAACAGGCAACAGGCACCTGTGAACCATACGTGGGCAGCAAGAAAATTCTGGGGGGTGCAGGATTTTTTTTGAAGGTCGAAAAATGGCCTTAAAAATGGTGGTATGGCAATAAAAACACCATTTTTTCGACGTTTCTCATCATCAAGCACTATCCATTGGCATCAAAAAATTGCGAAAAAAACAAAAAATTTTCAAAATTGAATTCTGGGGGTATTTTGATTTCTGGGGTATTTTGGTTTCTGGGGGTGCATACCCCCCAAACCCCCCACGCCCAGGTGTGCTGTGAACTGCCTGTGGGTCGACCAAAAATTCTATCGCCTGGCAGGCGCCTGCCAAGCACCACAGGCAGGCCACAGGCGCTCTACAGGTCCCAGTTCAGAATAATAAATAAAAATGCTGTCAATCATCTATCCTTTCTAATTAATTGCGCTTCAGGACAAATCTGCACGTTTTGTTTTTATGCATCTACCTGCGAAGTAGGCATAAATGTGCACTATGCACATACACGTACATATAACTCACCTATGTACATACTGTATATTCTAAGACAAAAGAACCAGAAGTGTTCTCTTAATCAGTTCTTTTATGTGCCACTATTTGAACTAAGTTGAGCCATTTTAAAAGAAAGTATTGTTATGAGGGACAAAAACTATTCATCAACACATGTAATTAAAAATAAATTACCAATTTTTTAATTGTCTTCAAAATTATTTCCGGAATTTCAATTTCAATTTATTTTGATGGAATCAAAAATTCAAAATTTTTAGATTGCAAATTAAAAAAAAATTGAAATTTTTTAAATCTGTGTGCTCGTTTCTAATATTCCTAAATTGATGAAATGGCCACAGCCCAAATCGCCATTCAAAATGCATTCCATTTTCAAATGAAGTTCACCACATGAACAAAGTTGAAGTTTACGTGTGCAAATTTTATTTAGAATTTTCCTGCCTAAACATATTGTTCAGTCTAGAGAAATCATCTATCAAAATTAAGGTTAATTAAAATCCGTTATCTGAACGGGGCAGATTTCATATTGTTCTTATTGCATTTATCTAAATAGGTAGGTGGTGCATTAATTTTTACCATGCATACGTATTGTATCATGCTCATATAGAACTAACAATTATTCAAGAGAGCAATCTGCGCGAAAATATGATGGTGACCACACCCGGGCGTGGGGTTTGAGGGGTATGCACCCCCAGAAATCAAAATACCCCCCAGAATTCAATTTTTGAGATTTTTTTTCGTTTTTTCGCAATTTTTTGATGCCAATGGATAGTGCTTGATACAACGCTTCTAAAAACGGTGTTTTATCCCCATACCACCATTTTTAAGGCCATTTTTTTATTCTTCAAAAAATCTCGCACCCCCAGGGTTTTCTTGCCGCCCACATATGATGGTGACTGTGTCAGTCGCCTCACTGCTACACACATTGCATTTAGTGAACACTTGGACAATTCAAGAAGAAGGAACCATTACCAACAACAATAAAATTTTTTACTTACACGCATGAGTAGGTAGGTACTGCTTAGCGTAATAAATTGATGCTTTGAGCAATCATTATATGCAACAGTATGATGAATGGCTCTCGTGATTCAAACACTGATACAAATAGTGCGACCTAAACGTATCTACGTATTAAAGAATTTCTTAGCTCGTTTATTTGTAGCAATGATTTATTTATTGAACATAAACACGATCGTCCGCTTTACGCAAGTTTACTTTTGTGGTGATTTTATTTTCTTTAAAAACTGAAATGAAACTGACTATAAGTACACGTGAACTTCAAAGTTAGAAATATTGCCAAGCATGCATGCAGGGCTAAATTTTATAGTAAGAAATAATTTTCCGAATAACAAAAATCATTTTGCATTTGACTCTGAATTAAAGGTTGTATGTTGTACATATTTATGTCATATCAAAATAAATATATTGATGTCATATCCCTATCAAAATAAACGTCAGTCTGCATATAAGATATAGAAATTAAGATAACATTCACGTTTTAAAAAATTAAGATTCTTTGTCTAAAAATCACACAGGTGCGGAAACATTGCCATTCCTAATATTTAAACCAACACACATCATAAAATTAAAATGAGCAACATAGGTAAGTGCACAAATGCGTTTTCCGACGTTTTTATACATAAGAGAGAGTAAATGGTACCATACCTCATAATGTTCTGAGTCATTAATTCAACTTGTGTGCCGCATATCATAGTAATATTAAAACCAACGTTAATTACGCGTCCCAGGAGTCAGGAGGCAAATTGTATGAATGCATATCATATGTGGATAATAAGCACATATTAGGTACCTACTGTAGAGGTAGGTATGCACTATGCCATGCATATTTATACACCGGTATTATTTATTACAAGACTTCGAACAATGAGGCTCATCATATGTAGAAACAATAAAAATGAAAATACTTTGTCACATCAACTCCAGAACACAGGCGCCTGTCAGGCAACTGGCAGGCAACTCCCAGGCGATAGACAGGCAGAGTCTAGAGAAAGTTGCCTGTGGGACGCCTGCCATATTGATCTAGCCAAGCGCCTGCAGGACAGGCACTTTTAGGGACGTTACTTGTGGTCTTGACTGTACAAGGTTTGCAAAAACTGATATGTTTTTGTTAAGCCTAGTTTCTGGGTATTTCTGGAAATCTGACATCATAAAGTTACTCTGTGCATAAGTTGTTAGAGGGCGCATCACTTAAAAGCTTTAAATTCGGGATGCTCAGCAGTGAAAATTCTGATAATTTTTTCAAGTGTTTAGCCTTAGAAACTAAACAGGGCTCACCTCTTATAGGCCACTTTCTGCTACTGATGTGATGGCGATCAAATTCAAACGTCTTAATATGGAAAAATCCTTAGGTAAGCAGAATCAGCTACAGGCAAGGTTTGATAATATCGATCTGCTAAGTAAGAGTCTCTACTCTCTAGTCGAAATGAAAGTGATGTTCGTGCCATGTACTGCGTCGCGAGAATCAACTAGAAAAAAACGATGGCCAGCCATCCACGAAAAATCTAAACGACCGCCGCAATAACTTAATAACAGCTGCCCGATCTAGGGTCGGCCGACGTTGAGAACAGGCCGCGCCGCTGCAGCTGGTCGGGCTGACTACATAGGCTTCTGATTTGAGAAACAACAGTATATCGAAGAAAATATTGCAAATGTAGCCTCCTAAAACAATCGTTCAAAAACCTCAAAGCTAAATGAAACAGACTATATGTAGGTAGGTACGAGTGTTAGGATTTAGGGCATATAGATAGGTACGAGTGTTAGATTTAGGCGCAGCTGCTGAAACTCCCCTGACGAAAAGTGGTCAGCAATATTAGGACTGAGGGAGTTGAAGCTGTAGGTCTACAAGGGTCAATGGGTTCAGAATCGTCCTGAGATTTGACGAACCTGACCAGCGCTGAGAGAGCAGTTTATCTACCTAAGTAAGTCCCGAAGGTACATATTACTGTGCCATGTCTACACATGGGCGGGGGTTTGGGGGGTATACACCCCCCAGAACTTGAAATACCCCCCCCCCCCTCTCCAGAAATCAAAAATACCCCCCCCCAGGAATTCAAATTTTGAAATTTTTCTTGCTTTTTTAGCGATTTTTTGATGCCATTGGATAGTGCTCGATGAGGAACGTCGAAAAATGGTGTTTTTCTGCCATGCGGCCACTTTTATGACCATTTTTTTGACCTTTAAAAATTCCCCCCCAGAAATTTTTTTCACATCCTCCCCAGAATTTCGGTTGCTGCCCACCTATGGCCATGTCCGTATCTGTGTTGAATCAGTACACACAGTGACAAGACGAGTAATTACATTGAGTCAGAGCGTGCCAATAGGTGGCATTCGTAACAATATCATGATCTGCTTTTGCTCAAATGCAAGCGTTTTTAGCGAATAAACTTTAAGCAAAAATTGATGCCATCCAGACTGTTCTTTGGGGAAGGGTTTTGGGGGTCTTGACCACCCCTGCAGGATGGCAACTTAGCCCCCCGCAAAATGGCTGCGACCCCCAATTTTATCGATTTTTTGTGAATGTTGCAAAAAGTGTGCCTTCTTAAGCGTTTTTAGCTCATTTTTGGCTCAAAAATTTCAAATTATCGACGCCTCGCGTCACATACCATACTAAGTGTCGTGTTACTGGTAGCCCAGAGATGGTTAAGAATATGATATTGCTGGTATGATTGGCTTAATTTTTAATATGATATACATAAATGGTGATATTTCGCCATTTACCTGTTTACGATATGATATTTTTGATATTTGCGTACATATGTTAATATGTTTTTCGGTAGGTAGTGCATATGTACGCCTCATTATGTATGTTCTGCAACCATTTGCAAGTAGGTACCTTGTAAGCTTAAATAGTTGGGAAGTTAAATGCGTGGCCATGTCAGTGCTGCTTTCGTTGATTATGCAAATTTAAAGACTCGTTTATTTTATTTCAGAGTCAAAGGACCAAGTATGCAAGCAATCAATATTTTTGAACAATTATCTTCTATTTCCAACGATTTTTCCGAGATCACAGAATAAAAAAATTTTAGAAATGAGCAAAAATAGGCTTAGTCAAAATTTTTCGGAAATGCCGATGATAATTCGAGAAGGTGCAGAAAAATTTCTTGAACTGTAAGTAGTTATGCCATTAGGAGAGCTTTCAACTTTTACTATTTTCAATAGTTTGTTGCGTTTTCTGGGTCTGCTTTCCCCATATTCTTCTTGGCTAATTAAGTAGATATTATCCCGGCTTAGTGATATACCTAATCGTGAAATTTCGATTTAAACTGTTTTTAACAAAAAAGTTTCATTTTCACTGACTTTTATATAAACTTTACTCACTGATTTCATTCATTTAAGCTGTTTGAAATTTTATTGAGGTAGGGAATGCGAAAGACTTGTTCCCATAGTAGTGACGTCATCGACAAGTAGCGGTTATTCAGAGCTTACTTCTCTGACCAGCTGTTCACCACCATACTTATTTGTACACTTCCACTGAGGGCATTGCTTTTGAACTTTTTCGGCTAGGCGCAATTCGCTAACTTGGACCGCGCCACTCGATGACATATTGTCCAAAGTCTTGATCACTGACGCAAGGCTTGGATAGTGTAAGGCATTTACCACCTGCTTACCAGCATTCTCATTGGTCGCCATACTGCACTACTTCGACTGATGTTCTATGGTACTTATTTATGCTTTGCTGGCAGGAATTTAGAGAAGCAGCCGACTTCTAATGATAAAAATTAGAGTGAGTCGAATTGTGTGTGAAGCGAACATTCAATTACTTCTTAAACGAGTAAGTTTTAAAGTTGAACAGTGTGAAGTCGTTTTAAAATAAATTGCGTTAAGTCAGCAAAACAATTTGTCTTAATTTAAGCTTGAAAGCCACCTATTTTTTGGGAAATGCACGTATTATTTCAAGTATACCTATATACCATCTTTTTTTGCTGCTTTTTCAATCCTTTTTTTAAAATCGGTTTGGTAGATCTATAGGTCATAACTATAGTCTGTTTCATTTAGTTTTTCGGTTTTCTTTTGAATTTTATTCGCACCAAGTAGGCTACAAAAGTGGTTTAAAATGCTGATACACTAATACGGGTACGATGTCATATGTCTTACCATACCTCGGTATACTGTAGAATATTACAACTGCAGCATTAGCTTTAAAATACTTTTGTAGGCACTTTAAATACTTTCAAAAACCTTAAAGCTGAATGAAATGGACTATAAAACGGCGTTTCCTATGCCTAAAATTGTTCAGGGCACACTTGGCAGCAGTCAATACAACGTGATTGATTAAATTAATTTCTTCATTTTAAATTGTCCGACTAGAATTTTGATATACTACTACAACATTCCACAATAATTTTTTGACCTAATCGACCATTTTTTTAGATAAAGCCAAGTTCATGTAGTCTGCTTCACATAACTTTGTACATAAATTTCAAAAATTTTCATAGTCAGTAAGCAATCTGCCCGCTTATTGTCGGAGAGTTTTGAAATTTATGGCCGAACTGTATGAAATAGACTATAAGATGGTCACCGGAGTATTTTAACGATGCACTTGTCATACCTGTTGTCTGTTTCACATAAGTTTGCGCATACAGTTTAAAAATTTTTCGAAAATAAGACTGACGGATTACGATAATTATACATCATATCAATGCTATAATCGCAATCTGTCGTCTTATTGTCGGACATAGTATTAAAATTTATGCCCACACTTGTGTGAAAAAGAATATAAATCGTCAATTCTCCTTAAATCGCTATCGTTGTTTTTAAATCTTTAATTTTTTGTTCTTATTTCTTGTTTTTCTCTCATTTTTATTATTTTTAATTCTATTCGTATGTCCGCGTTATCGTTCGAACTTCCCCTTTTCCTTAATCAGTTACTTTTGTCAAAATGTTAATATTGTGTACGATTATCTCGCTGACTCCCTGCATGCTGTAATGAAATTGCAATTCGCCGATTTAAAATATCCATCAATTCCTCTTATTATTTCATCCCGCATTTCGTCTTTATCCGACCGTTTATCCTGGAAAGCGCCATTTAAGTCGCGCAATGTTCGCGTCTTCCGATGTTTTACGTCTCAATTTTTTCCCCTAAATTCTAACATTTTCATTGTCAACACTAGCTCTGCTAAAAAGTCACTAAAAATGGACCAAAAATCCTCTGGGATTTTAATTAAAATCTCTATTAACTCTCCTATTGCTTCAACACAAAAGAACGCGTCTTCAGCGTCAAGCAAGTTGCGCTAACTCCTCGAAAACGTCATCTCGAGTGTCAGAAATGGTTGCTCGGCTGAATAATTAGCGGAGCCGCATCGCATGTATTTTAAACAAGGAGGACATGCCGACATGGGGGAAAAGTAAAATCCGGAAACGGAAACGGAAGAAAACAATGGGTAAAACCCGGAAACGGAAACGGAAACGGAAACAACGGGTAAAAGCCGGAAACGGAAACGGAAACGAACCAAAGTGGCAGAACCGGGGTTTTCCAAGTAGGGCCCATCAGGGTTAACACCCCCAACCCCGCTTCCGCCACTTTGGACCTCTCCCAGGGCGGAGAAACCCCCGACGGAACCGGGGTCAGATATACATATGAATAATGGGGTACCCTGTTTCCTAGCCCCTAAATCCCATTCAGTTGGATAAATTTCGGCGGAAACGGGGTTGGGGTGTTGACCCTGATGGGCCCTACTTGGGGAACCCCGGTTCCGCCACTTTGGACCGCTCCCAGGGCGGAGGAACACCCGACGGAACCGGGGTCAGATTCACATATGAATAATGGGGTACCCTGTTTCCGAGCCCCTAAACACCCCTTCAGTTGGAGAAATTTTGGCGGAAACGGGGTTGGGGGTATTGACCCTGATAGGCCCTGACTTGAGGAACCCCGGTTCCGCCTCTTTGGACCGCTGCCAGGGCGGTGAAACCCCCGACGGAACCGGGGTCTGATTCACATATGAATAATGGGGTACCCCATTTCCGAGCCCCCTAAAACCTCCTTCAGTTGGAGAAATTTTCGCGGAAACGGGGTTGGGGGTGTTGACCCTGATGGGCCCTACTGGGGAACCCCGTGTTCCGCCACTTTGGACCGCCTGCCAGGGCGGTGAAACCCCGACGGAACCGGGGTCAGATTCACATATGAATAATGGGGTACCCCGTTTCCGAGCCCCTAAACCCCCCTTCAGTTGGAGAAATTTTGGCGGAAACGGGGTTGGGGGCGTTGACCCTGATGGGCCCTACCTGGGGAACCCATGGTTCCGCCACTTTGGACCGCTCCCACGGCGGAGAAACACCCGACGGAACCGGGGTTAGATTCACATATGAATAATGGGGTACCCCGTTTCCGAGCCCCTAAACCCCCTTCAGTTGGAGAAATTTTTGCGGAAACGGGGTTGGAGGTGTTGACCCTGATGGGCCCTACTTGGGGAACCCCGGTTCCGCCACTTTGGACCGCTCCCAGGGCGGTGAAACCCCCGACGGAACCGGGGTCTGATTCACATATGAATAATGGGGTACCCCGTTTCCGAGCCCCTAAACCCCTTCAGTTGGAGAAATTTTTGCGGAAACGGGGTTGGGGGTGTTGACCCTGATGGGCCCTACTGGGGGAACCCATGTTCCGCCACTTTGGACCGCTCCCAGGGCGGTGAAACCCCAGACGGAACCGGGGTCTAGATTCACATCTGAATAATGGGGTACCCCGTTTCCGAGCCCCTAAAACCCCCTTCAGTTGGAGAAATTTTGGCGGAAACGGGGTTGGGGGTGTTGACCCTGATGGGCCCTACTGGGAGAACCCCGTGTTCCGCCACTTTGGACCCCTGCCACGGGCGGTGAAACCCCCGACGGAACCGGGGTCAGATTCACATATGAATAATGGGGTACCCTGTTTCCTAGCCCCTAAACCCCCCTTCAGTTGGAGAAATTTCGGCGGAAACGGGGTTGAGGGCGTTGACCCTGATGAGCCCTACCTGGGGAACCCCGGTTCCGCTACTTTGGACCGCTCCCAGGGCGAAGAAACACCCGACGGAACCGGGGTCACCTTCGCATATGAATAATGGGGTACCCTGTTTCCGAGCCCCTAAACCCCCTTCAATTAAGGAAATTTTGGCGGAAACGGGTTCGGGGCGTTGACTCTGATGGGCCCTACTTGAGGAACCCCGGTTCCGCCACTTTGGACCGCTCCCAGGGCGGTGAAACCGCCGACGGAACCGGGGTCAGATTCACATATGAATAATGGGGTACCCCGTTTCCGAGCCCCTAAACCCTTCTTCAGTTGGAGAAATTTTGGCGGAAACGGGATCGGGGGTGTTGACCTTGATGGGCCCTACTTGGGAAACCCCGGTTCCGCCACTTTGGAGCGCTCAAGGGCGGAGAAACCCCCGACGGAACCGGGGTCACTTTCGCATACGAAAAATGGGGTACCCCGTTTCCGAGCCTTTAAACACCCCTTCAGTTTAAGAAATTTTGGCGGAAACGGGGTTGGGGGTGTTGACCCTGATGGGCCCTACTTGGAAAACCCCGGTTCCGCCACTTTGGTTCGTTTCCATTTCCGGTTCCGGCTTTTACCCGTTGTTTCCGTTTCCGTTTCCGTTTTCGGCTTTTACCCGTTGTTTCCGTTTCCATTTCCGTTTCCGGTATTTTACCCATTGTTTCCGTTTTCGTTTCCGTTTCCGGATTTTACCCACACCCGAGGACATGTTAGGGTGAGAGTATAATAAAATTGAATATTCAATTGTCCCTAATTGTCGATACTTTTCGAGAGAGGACACGGATATGCTTATCAGTGTAAAATTTGTTAATACGGACTTGGTTGAGCACCAATTAAGCTAAGGGATGATAAGGGCTAAAAAGTACTTAATGAGCTTACGTGCTACAACACGTATATCCTGCAGAAAAGCCTCACGTGCCTTCAAGGCGATCCACTGAACTCATCGACGACGCGATGGACCAGGTGCAAAATATCTCATCATCCGTGGATTTTTTCTTACATAAAAGCGCATTTGGAGCGAAGTGGGCCACTGCAGAATCGTAAATACCTGTATCTACTACCTATATATATGTACATATATGTAATATAGCAAAGAAAAATGCTCCGATGAAACCAAAAAGATGAATATACTTGGAATTATGGATTGTTAAGAATGTAAAAGGAGGGGACTAGAAAAAAGCTACCTAAAGTCGCAAAATCTGATAAAAATCAAACTTTCTCTAAGCAACGCAAAAAATCGAAGTGTATTCTGCGGCCTCTAAAGAGTGTTCTTTAAAATAATTTTCAAAGTTTCAGATAAGAGTGTGTAAACGAAATCTATAATGTTTACTTTTTTTAAATTGCTGGCAAGTAGCAACGCTGACTAGCTTCGTATCCTGATTGATAGAAAACTAAGTGAAATTGTATTTAAAGTTGTTTTATTTTGTTATGAGCATTATAGCAAGCAAAGCAGGGGCCGATTGATTAGTGCACATAATCGTTACAGGCATGCTAGCGGGGTACATTTAGTCTGTTTCAAGTCAACTCACGCGTTTCCTTCTGTTTTAAACCAACAATTTCTTCAATTGTTTTGGATGCATCGATGTTAGCTTTTTCATTCAAATGGCTTAGAAAGACTGTTACTCAATATCATTTCCCATAGCTGCTGCATAGCTAACGTGCTGCTTTTTCAATCATTTTTATGGTTAAATATTTATTTTAATGTGTTGGCTGCAGAATATACTTCGATTTTTTGCGTTGCTTAGAGAAAGTGTGATTTTTATCAGATTTTGCGACTTTAGGCGTCCCCTCCTTTTACATCCCTAACAATCCACAATTCCCAGTATATTCCTCTTTTTTGTTCCATCAAAGCATTTTTCTTTGCTAGTACCCTACTTTTAATTAGCATGATTTGAGTGCATCAGTCAGTTAATACATACAGTAACATGCCACAATTATGACAACAGTCCAAGAACGCGGAAAACAATATTGTTCTTAACATCGACATTATCCTTTTTGAACAAGACAACCTTGCATTATTTAAACAGATCAAAGTTTTTCAGCATAAAATTTACGCAAATATCAAGTGTATGGAACACTTACGCTCAGATTTTGAAGTAGAATTAATTTGTAGTATAAACTACATATTAAAAACAAATGAATAGTACAAACTTTACACAACTACTTGGTGTAGAGAAAACCAACAGTCAGATTCCCAATTCTGATTTTACGTAGAACATTTTTAAAAAAATTAAGCTTCCGCAAGGCTCTAGAACTAAAGTTAATATGCAGTGTAAACTTTACACAACCACAAAGTTTTAAAGAAAATTTCAGTTGGATTCGTAATTCTGATATTACTCTGATATTACAATCAACATTTATTAAAAATTAAGTCACCACAATGGTCCGAGGACGAATAAATATCAGATGTAAGCCACTTTACACCACTGTTGAGTGCAAACAAAGTGGCCTATCACATTTGGTTTCTGGTTCATTTTTAGACTTGAGATTTTGTCCAGACTCATAACCCAGAACTTGACAGAAAAAACAAGACATAAACACGTTTAATCCCCCATTTTTTGACTTTACACCTCCCGAAAAAGCTTAATTTTGATGTAAACAAAGGCAACTTGCTTTGACGCGTACCCCTTAGATAGTACTTCATTTTTATCCTATTCGACCTCGATCGACTTCTGAACAGAGAAAGTGGCGAACAAAAAAATGCACAAACACGTATTTTTCACTGTCCGCCACATTGTAAACTTTTAAAATCTGAACTTAACGCCCCATTGAGTGTAAATGATTTCGGTTAGGGCCAGTTTGTAGCCCTTTGATTGCAGTACGTTTGTATGTGCCAAACTTATGTTCCGCTATATATTTGATATGATTTATCAATCAAAATACGAAAAAACCTGTTTTTTCGCCCATTTAA
Organism: Mermis nigrescens; assembly: GCA_036768485.1. Lineage (NCBI taxonomy): Eukaryota > Metazoa > Nematoda > Enoplea > Mermithida > Mermithidae > Mermis > Mermis nigrescens. The sequence goes on from JAVLUZ010000160.1 coordinate 13,411,267, forward strand.
CACCTCAGATTTCGAACTTTACACTCCCATAAACAACTGAATATTACGTTTTTTAGAATGCGGCTTGCTTCGACGTGTAGCTCATTAGAAGTTACTTCATTTCTATTTTATTCAATTAATCCCAACTCATACTGAAAAAGTGGCAGAGAAATCTAGGAAAAAATCTGTTTCTTTACTCATCCACTAGAGTGTAAAGTTTAAAACCCTGGTACTAGCTGCGTATTGATTGTAGAAAAGTTTGCTTCTAAACAACGCAAAAAATCGAAGTATATTATGCGGCATCGAAGGAATGTAGCCTCCTTTAAATAATTTTCAATGCTTCACATAAGAGTGTATAAATATGATGTTAAATGTTTGCTTTTTGTAAACTGCTTGCAAGTTGTAACACTGACTTGCTTTATATCGTGACTGAGATAAAACTGTGTTTTATTTCGTTATCATGAGCATTATAACAAGCAAACCTAACGTCAATTGCTTAGTGCAACAAATCGTATAGGGCATGCAAGCGTACCTATGTGTAGTCTGTTTTACGTAAGCTTACGCGTTTCCTACTGCTTTAACCTTCCGTTTACTGTGCCCTATGCCGGAGGCATAATAAATCACTTTATTGGCATAGAAAGCATAAAAAATTGCACTAAATGAAGGTAATTGTCACAGCATGTAAAGAAGGTGTAGCTTAATATGGACTAGGAGTTTTTGCTATGATGGTGCACTTTGACTGCAAAAACATGATGGCAAACAGAGGGCTAAGCCAATAATTTATTTCATTGTGCTGAATGCATCGACGTTTGCTATTTGATATCAATTGGTTTACAAAGTTGCCCCTTACTTTACTACATCTTGCTTTTCCATAGCTACTGCCATAGCTAACTTGCTGCTCCTTCAGCCGTTCTTTGGTTCAGTAATTTATTTAAAGCTGCAGGCTGCAGAATACGTACTTCGATTTTTTTGCGTTGCTTAGAGAAAGTCTGATTTTTAACAGATTTTGCGACTTTAGACATCAACATTGGTAGCTTTTTTTCTAGTCTCCTCCTTTTACATCCTTAATAATCCACAATCCCAAGTACATTCGCTCTTTTTGTTCTATCGGAGCATTTTCCTTTGTTAATTCATTTTATAATCATTTTACGGCAGGTACACGACTTTGCACGATTTTAGTTATTTCAGGATTATACTGTTCTCTATCTTTTAGAATAAGAAGCGTTGAGATGCGAGCGAGTGTCATAATAGTAGCTAGAATCGGTTATAGTTAAGAATATGGTACTTTTAGAAACGGGGCAAAACGAATACGGAATGCCAAAATTTTTGTGCCAAACTGGTAAAACATGATAAATTGAAGCGCGGAAAAAATTTGGTGAAAATCTGAGCCATACTTCGTAAAGTTGCAGGCAACTGTCGATTTGAGTGCACTGGCGTAGCTAGTGGGGGAAGGGGGGAATTCCCCCTTCCCCTGGGGAAAATTTTTACATTCTCAAAAAGTGAGCAATATGGTTGCGTGATGCTGTTTTACAATGAAAAATCGAAAAATTCGGTGCTTCGCGCCGGTTTAGAGTAAAAGACCTAACACGGAATACGCTTTGATTCTATGAGCTCACACAACAGATCTGTTGGTGCTATTAACTTTAAACTTCACAGATATATAAAGCAACCATTACTCAAGCTATACCTGAAAAATGAAAGCCATGCGCTGCTCATTTGGGTGGCGCGGGCATTTTTTTAAAACCCAGTCAGGTGTTCCTTGTTAGGTCCGATTCGGACCTAACACGGAACACCTTTCTTTCTTAAAAACGCCCAGAAACGTATCTGGGCGACGAATTTAATGTGTGAGGCCATGAATAGTTCATAATAAAATAAAAGCAGCAAAATTATCCAATCAAACCCTATTATGAGAAGAGTTTTTGGCCTGTTAGAAAGGGACACTTTTTCCAAAAAAACTGCGTCGGCTCCCTCCATTGAAAATTGACAAAATCCTGGTCTGCTGCTGAAACAAACGAGTCAGATTTTTTGAATCAGCCAACAAAAAGACCCAGCAATGACGAATTTGACAACTAATTGGCACGCCAAGCCAAACTGATGTGTTTTTTAAAACAAACTTTGGTGTTCCGTGTTAGGTCCGAAATGGACCTAACACGGAACATCCAAGAGGGTTTTAAAAAATGCGTAAAATGATGCCTCAATGACTGGGAAAGTCAACAAAAATGACGAGATGATCAATGTTAATGACAGATTAAATCAAATGCACAATTTTGGAGCAAAAATCAGATCATCAATAAGCGCATTCGAATTCAGGATCAAACTCTTCCTCCTGTTTAGAGGATCCAGCTCTCTTCTTTTTTTGTCGATTTTCCGAAATTTTCTTTATTCTTTGAACGGCTGATCGTGATGATCGGGCCATGATCGCACAAAAAATGAACAGTTTCAATACGCTGCTTTTTCTTCATCTGACGTAAAACCAGTAGGATGGCCAGGCTTAGTAGAGATGCGAATAGATTTTAAATGTGCATGCAGTGTGGTCATTTAAATGTTGAATAATTTTGCTGCTTTCCTGCGGCTCAATTTTTCAGATTTAACTTCTCTTAATGCCTTAGGCAGATTACTAAGTGAATAGCTTTAGAAATTATGTTTAGCGCTAGACATTATTAAATTACCTGTAAAAGAAATAATTACTTAGACAGTCATATATACATGTAAATTCGAGTCAATAATAGGTACAAAAAGTGTTTAAATATACGTCACAATAAACTAGGACTTTACAGTGACCTAACATGGAACGGGTTGGTGTTCCGTGTTAGGTCATATGAGCTATGTTTACAAAGCACAAAACTGAAGCAACATGGAATAATAAAACCAAAAATTTTTGAATCAGCACATGAAATAACCTAGAAAAAACTGGAAAGATGACTTCTGTGCTAAAATTGAAGTTAAATTTTTTTACAATTAAATCCTGTAAAAAATTAAAAAATCTACTAAAACAGAAACTGTATTACCAAAATCATACAGTTTGACCAAAAAACATGTTTTTAGGTAACTAGAAGCTCTAGTTTATCATTCAGGTAAAAAAACTTTGAGCTATCGCCGCACAGGGTACAGTAAAAGTGCTTTGACAAAGTGTGTTCCGTGTTAGGATACCGTTCCTGGTTAGGTTGTTTACCCTATTCTATTATTTGGCAGTTTCTACCGTTTTCAGGGCTGGCAAGGGCTGGGTTTTTTGGATTTGGGTTTTTTGGGTTTTTTGGGTGCAAAAATTCCGAAATTTAGGGTTTTTGGGGTTTTTTGACCGCAAGTTACATTTTTTATGTGGATGATCTAGTAGCAAAACAATACTTTTTACAATCAAGTCGAAATTTTTCTAGATAGATCTGATTTGCAAATGCATTTCTAGTACGCGAATGACCATAAAACTTATAAAAATCTTCAGAAGGCAAGAGATTATTGTGAATAATATTATACGTAACAATTAAATCAAAATAAATTCTACGGAGTTCAAGCCGTTCTGAATTTAAGGCTTCTTAACCTTTTATCGTAAGAAAGTCCCATATATCCAATTAACCTTTTTAGTAAATTTTCGCTGTACCAGGTGTTCTCATTGGCCGTTTCAACTGCCGCTTCGGAACTCAATTTTTCGACATTTAAGTTTATCCATTCAAAATTACGAAACCAGCTGGCACCAGAAATCGTCCGAAAATTAGTCTTTATCAAGACTAATGCCAATCAACTTGGAAATTCAGCTGAAGGCGATTGTGATTGTGAAAATGTTGATTTGGATAGTGAAAAATGAATATAAAAAACATTTGTTGAGTACTACTGATTGAATAAAATTTTGTTTTAAACTTTTTTTGTAATTGAGATTGTGGAATATATCGTCCAATACGTTACTCCCAATTACTTTATTAATAGTTGGCTCCCTCTAAGCTTACCTCAAGTAAAAAACCCATAAAAAACCCATAAAAGCCAAAAAACCCACAAAAAACCCAAAAAAACTTACAAAAAACCCAAAAAACCCAAAATTCAAAATTTTCAAAGTTGGGTTTTTTCCAACCCTGACCGTTTTATTGGTGGAAAATCAAAAAATTAGCGCTTCGCGCGCATAAGAAGCATTTTTACTGTCAAAAACATGAAAAAATCCTCAGGAAAATTCAATTTTTTAATGGCTTAAATCGTGCAGGATGATGTGAAAAGCCCAAAAACACGTTATTTAACGGCCCGCGCGTTTTTATAGACGGAAAAAATTTTTTTTGGAATCCATCCCCTAGCGAAAATCCTGGCTACGCCTATGTTTGAGTGTATTGTGCAAAAAAATCCGCTCTTCCGAAGTTTATTTCGTAGTATCCTGAAAGTACCATATTCTTAACTTACTCCGCTAGAATCTTCGTTAGGGGATGGGGGCACCGTTTTTTTCCCAGCGATTTGGTTGACATTATAGACCAGACCATACGTGGGCAGCAAGAAAATTCTGGGGGGGTGCAAGATTTTTTGAAGGTCAAAAAATGGTCTTAAAAATGGTGGTATGGCGATAAAAACACCATTTTTCGACGTTTCTCATCAAGCACTATCCATTGGCATCAAAAAATTGCGAAAAAAACGAAAAAAATTTTCAAAAATCGAATTCTGGGGGGATATTTTGATTTCTGGGGGTATTTTGGTTTCTGGGGGGTGCATACCCCCCAAACCCCCACGCCCAGGTGTGGACCAGATCCAAAATTTTTTTCCACTTCTTCTGACCTTTTTCCACTTCTTCCGACCTTTTTCCACCTTTTTTTGGAAGTCTAAAAACATTAAAAATAGAGCGCCTGGGTTGAAAAATCAGTGTTTTTCAAGTACCTAGAAAATCCTATGTACACACGCAATAGCGGTGTTTGATGCACTTTTTGTACAAAAATTTCGCGCTCTACAAGAAATATCACGATCTGTATACGTTATTTCTGTTAAAACTTGAATTTCCTTCAATGAAGCATTTTAGCCAATTCTGAAGTCGCTTTTGACAATTAAAATTATAATTTATCAAATGGCGCGGAATGCCTGAAAATTTTGAAATTTCAGCTCTTTAAACGCATTTTTGCATTACAAAAACTAACTAAATCCGTGCAGAAGGCAAGGATTTTCAATCGTAGTGAAGTCCGAGGACCAGATTGTCGATAAAAATGCTGCGATTGGCGCTGCGCTGGCTTAAACATTACTACCAAGTAAGAATTAAATCAATTCGGCGCGAAGCGCCGAAAAATTTTTGAAGTTTCATCTCTCTAAAACGCATTTTTGCATGACAAAAACTAACGAAATCCGTGCAGAAGATAAGGATTTTCAATTGTAGTGAAGTTCTATACCAGATTGGCGACAAAAATGCTGCAATTGGTGCGGCGCGGCTTAAACATTAATAACAAGTAAGAATTAAATCAATTCGGCGCGAAGCGCCGAAAAAATTCTTGAAGTTTTACCTCTCTAAAACGCATTTTAAACATTACAAAAATTTTCCACAAATGCCAACCAAGCCCAAAAATTTTTTCCATTCCCTAAAATTTTGGTTGACAAATAGACCAAAAAGTGGAAAAAACGATGATGGGGGAATCCCAGAAAAATTTTTTGAGCTTAAAAACCCATAGGAACGGGCGGGGCTGTTAAATGACGTGTTTTTGGGCTTTCCGCATCGTCCTGCACTATTTATGTAATAAAAAAGTGTTTTTTTCTGAAATTTTTTCTTACGTTTTTGACGAAAAAAATGCTAAAGTAAGTTGAGAATATGGTACTTTCAGGATACTATCAAATAAACTTAAGAAGAGCGGATTTTTTTGCTCAGTACTCAGAACATGTTGGAAGAAAGCGCGGAAAAAATATTCATCCGACTACGATCAATATTACAAAAGCTACGGGTTTCGTTAATTAGCCTCTTTTCGACCAACTCAAGCATCTACTCGACCTAAGTAGAAGAAGAAGAGGAAGAAGAATAAAGAAAATTTTATTACTAATACCAACTGTTAAAATACAAAATGACAAGATACACAATAGAGTAGATGCACAGGTGGGCAATGCCGCGTCACCAGCGCCACCGGGTGGCGCCAGAAGGCACTTCGGTACCTTCAGAACCCCAGCTGGGTGGCGCCAGAAAAAATAGTTTTTGATTGGGGGATGTAGAATTCAATGACCCAAAAATAGAAAAGTGAGAAAAGGATACAACCAACCAACTAGCAAACCAACCAACCAACTAACCGGCCAACAAACCAGCCAGCCAAACAACCAACCAACCGGCCAAACAACCAACCAACTAGCCAACCAACCAACCAACTAGCCGGCCAAGTAGCCAGCCAACTAGCCGACCAAACAACCAATTAACCACCTACCCAACCAAACAACTAATCAACTGGCCAAACAAACAACCAACCAAACAACCAACTAGCCAACCTTTCAACTAACGGGCCAACCAACCAACAAACTAGCCAACCGCTCAACCAACCAACTAGCCAACCAACCAACTAGCCAACCAACCAAGCAACTAAGCAGCCAACTAGCCAACCAAACAACCGAACAACCACCTACCCAACTAAACAACTAACCAACTGGCCAAACAAACAACCAACCAACCAACTAGCAAACCACTCAACCAACCAAGTAGCCAGCCAACCAATCAACTAACTGGCCAACCAAACAACGAACTAGCCAACCGCTCAACCAACCAACCAACCAGCCAACCAACCAACCAACCAACCAACCAACCAACCAACCAACCAACCAACCAACCAACCAACCAACCAACTAGCCAACCAACTAACCAACCTCAACAAAAGGGACCCGGGTACTTTCAGGACCAAAATCCGTTGCCCAGGTATGAGTAGATGTAATATATAATATTCAATACAATAAATATATTCAATATATATAATATTCAACACAATACACAATACACAATACACAATAGATTTTGAAGATTTGAAGATTTTGAAGATGTAAAAAATTTGAAGATTCAAACAGCTGAATGCAGAATCATATGTAGATACCCAATTCACGTCGATATAAGCATCTATACATCGACCTAAGCATTTATGCATCTACCTAAGCATCTATACATCGACCTAAGCATCTATACATCGACCTAAGCATCTATACATCGACCTAAGCATCTATACATTGAACTGAGCGGGAGCGACCTCGACCTAAGCACCTTAAAACACCTTTTCAGACATACTAAGCCTAAGCCTAAGTATATTAGAAGCAAAAACTTAGATTTTCCTATATCTTATCAAGTAAAACCGAAAAAACATCCAAAAAATGAAAATTTTTTCGAATGTTTTCAAATTTCAAACAGCTTTCCGCGCCTTTTTTCTTTTTTCTCCTTCATTGCTATGCTTTTTTCCATAATTTCAACCCATATTATTTATTTCTGACAAATGTGTAAGTCCTTGGATCGAACCCTTTATATGTCCCAACCAACACTCAAATCGACAGTTGCCTGCAATTTTGCAAGTATGGCTCAGATTTTCACCAAATTTTTTCTCCGCTTCAATTTATCATGTTCTATCAGTTTAGCACAAAAATTTTGGCACTCCGTATTCATTTTGCTCCTTTTCTAAGAGTGCCATATTCTTAACTTTAGCCAAAATGCTTATAATGCGCGCGAAGCGTTAATTTTTTTAACTTTTCTTGCAATAAAACGATAGAAACCGCCAAAATATGGAAGAAATCGGTGCAAAGCGCCGAATTTTTAGATTTTACGTCGCAAAACAACATCATGTAACCACCTTTTTTCTAGCGGTTTGGTTCACAAAGTAAACCATTACCCAAAATTTTTTTCCACATTCCAAATTTTGTTTAACATTTGGGGGGGGGGGTCTGAGCGCTTATCTCAAAAAACCGCACCAACGTTTTTTTGCAGAATCCAAAACGAGTTTTTGAACATTTTGTTATTAAAAATTTAGTGTAGTGGAATGAATATAACGATCAGCAATATGTTATATCTCCTAAAACTGCATTTTCAGGCCTTCACTAGTGCACTTAGCCGATTTCTAGACTCATCAAAGAATAAAAACTCAATAATTTATCGAAATGGCGCGAAGCGCCGGAAAATTACGAAATTTTACCTCTCTAAAACGCATTTTTGCAGTAAAATTTATGCAATCGGCGCGGCGTGGCATAAACATCAATAGCAAATAATTAAATCGACCAGTAAATTTTTGAAATTTTACGTCTGAAAAGCATTTTCGCATTACGAAATTGCCCGAAAATCCTAACAGAAGATAAGAATTTTCAATTCTATCAAAGTTCTAGAACAATCTGTCGATAAAAGTGCAGTGATCGGCGCGGCACGGCTTTAGCATCAATAACAAATGTAAAACTAAATCAATCTGGCGTGAATCACAGGATAATGTCGAAATTTGGGCTCTCTAAAACGCATTTTTGCATTCCGAAAATTGTCCAAAAATCCGTGCAGAAGATGAGGATTTTCAATCTTAGTAAAGTTCTAGAACAAGTTGTCGATAAAAGTGCTGCGATCAACATGGCGCGGCCTAAACGTCAACAACAAGTTATGTTTTGTCATTCCCATATTGATCTCATATGTTTCTATTTGCGTGCGCGTTTTAAATTATTGGGTACTTAAACTGTAATATTTAAAGTAACTCAGCGAATAAATATTATTTATTATTATTATTAACAAGTATAAGATTAAATCAATCCGGCGCGAAGCGCTTCGAAAATTTTGACATTTTCGCTTTCTAACACGCATTTTTGCATTACATAAATTGACCAGATCTGTTCAGTAGATAAGGATTTCCAATTATAGTGAAGTTTTAGATCAAGTTGTCGATAAAATTGTTGCAATCTGGCGCGAAACGCCGGAAAATTTTGGAATTTTATTCTTATAGAACGCATTATTGCATTACAAAAATTTTCCACAATGTTAATCAAGTCCAAAATTTTTTTCCATGTCTCGAAATTTTGGTTCACAAAAACCTATTGGAAAAACTGTGCATGCAACCATATTACCCAGTTCTTGAACATATAGCCCCAGGGGAATTCCCCCCTTCGCACTAGAGTCGTAAAAATGTCTTTTAAGCTAAGCTTTTCACATCGTCCTGCAGTCTGCACTCCTAGAAACGATTTATATTTCTAAAAATTCTTTCTATCTTGTCACCAGGACAGTATCCAGGAAGGAAAAAATTCATTAAGGGGCTATATTCTTAAAACCTTTTTTTACCCTCAAAAAATCTTGCACCGCCAGAATTTTGGTGCTGCCCACCTATGCCCCCCATCGAAATGAAGTATGAGAATGATTTTTTCTTACTCTTTCTTGCTTGTTTAGCCCAAAATCGCGAAAAATTTTCGGTGCCTCACGCCGAATTTCACAATTATAATCAAAGTCAATTTAGTCGCAAGCGCGCGGTTTAAACACTCCACTTTTAGTCTTTATACAACCTAAAGCGTATTTTGCATCTATGTCGTCCGTTTTGCACAGGTTTTATGCAGAAAATGAGATTTGTATAAGAGGGTGTCCATTTGATTCTCATCATATTTAAGGTATCTGCAGGCTCGTATCCAGGATTTTGTTTCAGTGGGGGGGGGCATGACCAAAATTTTTTAAAAAACAGTAGGGGGTCCAAAGGATGAATAAAAAAGGCGTTTCACGATCACTATAGCTGTACACTCTGTAAATTTTGCTACCCAGATGCCTTAAATATGGTAAGAATTCAATGGACAACCCCTCTTGAACAAATCTCATTTTCTGCATAAAAACCTGTGCAAAACAGTAGACAGATGCAAAATACGCTTTAGGCTGTATAAAGACTAAAAATGGAGTGTTTAAACCGCGCGCTTGGGGCTAAATAGACTAATTATTAGTAAGAAATTCGACGCGAAGCGCCGAAAGTTTTTTGCGATTTTTGGCTAAAAAAGCAAAGGGGAGGGAGTAAAAAATCATTCTCATATTTCATTTCGGGGGTGGGGGCACATGCCCTTCTATCTTTCCTGGATACGGGCCTGGGCATCTGGGTAACAAAATTTACAAAGTGTACAGCTCTAGTAGTCGTAAAACGGATTTTTTGATTTGTTCTCTAGTCCCCCTTATGTTTTTAGAAAATTTTGGTTGTGCTTCCCCTGAAACAAAATCCTGGATACGGGTATGCTTGTCATCATACATGTAGCAGGGGGGATGGGGGATTTCCCTACCCAAAGTCGGACTTCCCCCATCCCCCTCAAAGCCAGAAGATTTTTTACCCCCCCCTCGATTTTTAGAAAAAGTTGAATTTTTTGGCCGTTTTCAGGCGTTTTTGGCCGTTTTTGTCCAAAAATTAACGGTCATTCACTCCCCCCATAATGGCCGGGACCCCACAAATTTCGAGCTGTTACATGTATGCTTATCACGTTCCGTTTGCGGCTGAAAAAAGTTCAGATATGCTCAAGACGTTCACACAGACTTGTTTTAGGCTTTACTTACATGCAATGAAATGTCAAAATCTGCTCAATCTTTGCAATTTCCACTTTAGAATGATCTACATAATGTGTTGGAACGTCAATATCCGCGCGAATCACCGAATGTTTTAAAGTTTTTATCCAAGAAAGACTGAAAAAACGCTTAAACGCGAGCTACGAATCTTTTTGTAGGCTTTAGTCATCTGAAGAAGTCTTTACAAAATCGCCGAAGTTCGAGATTTTTTTTAGTTTTGACGCTTAGAAGACAAATCGCTAATTTCTTGGGAATTAGAAGTTTCGCACGCAATGCATGCCAAGCGCGAAGTTTTTTGATATTTGCATACCAGAATGACATAACTGACGCTTGAATTTAGGTAGGTTATTTGCATACTTTTGACTTTGAGTTTCATTGTTCGAAAATGTTTGAAAGTAGCTATATTGATAATGGCGCCAAAAATTTTAGTAACTAGGAGGGGTTGTCGGAGCATGTGGTGCACACAGCACATCTCAACTATATATTTCAGGCCTGTATCCAGGATTTTGTTCCTAGGGGGGGGCACGACCAAAGTTTTTTAAAAACCTAAGCGACATAACAAAGGATTAATGAAAAAAGACGTTTTAAGACTACTAGAGTTGCACACTTTGTTAATTTCGCTACTCAGATGCCATAAATATGGTGAGAATCCAAGGGACACCTTCTCTCCTCTGACTGGGAGAGGGGTTCTGGGGTGGCGCGCTCAAGCGCCCCAGCGAGGTCCTGGCAGAGCCCTGGAAAATTTTTTTGTAAAGAACACTTCAATTTTGAATCGTATGGTCAAAGTTCATCAGCAAATTCATAATCATCGCCAAAAAATTGTTGTCATCCTTGCTTCTTGAGCAAATCTCATTTTCTACATCCATCATTTAACAGAGACATAGATGCGAAATACGCTTTAGGTTGTTTAAGGACTGAAAATGGAGTGTTTAAACCTCGCGTTTGAGACTAAATAGATTCTAATTATTATTGTGGAATTCGGCGCGAAGCGCTGAAAATCTTTTGCAATTTTCGGCTAAAAAAGCAAAGGGGGAGTAAAGGAAAAAATTATTCTTTGATTTTATTTCAGGGGGCACGTGCCCCCTATCCCACCTGGATACGGGCCTGACTATATTACGTATATGCGTATTTAACGTTTTCTAGACTAGCCCTAGAATCGAGACCGTTTTTTGCGCTTACTTCTTTGACTCTGTGTAGCCATGAAGGAGCACGTTCCAATTATTGAAATAAATCGTGTAAATATTCACGAGTTGCTGCCGCACATTCGTGCTTCGATCAGTGCGGCCTATTTCGTTGCGTTGGATTGTGTAAGTTGCAAAATAAATGTAAGCATAGGTGGGCTCAAAAATTTGAATGGGGAGTTGGCTATTTCTAGGAGGGGGCTTAATGGCGTTCTATTTTTGACGAAAAATGGAAGTAAAAATATTAGTTTTGAGGGATGGGGAGACGACTCATTTCGCATGGGGATCTCCCATCCATCTGTTAAACGTAATTAAGAAAGTGAACAAAAAACAAATATTGATACTTAATGTTCGGTAACTATGTTTAATTGAATTACGCCATTGAAGGCATTTATCAAGCTATACCTGTTGAATGATTTCTTGATTTCTTTCATTGAACTTTATTTTAAATGTTTATGAGGAATCTATTGAATCGCGTTTCAATTGGAGCTCATATAAATCTAAATACTTCGAAACAGCATGGATTAATCTTTAATATGCATCGTCGTAAACGTACCTTATTTTATAAATTATCAATTTTTTATAGATTACTTTCAACTTTATTTGTATTAATTTAAATAATTAATTAATGTTTCGTTTGGGAGGAAATCGAGTCATTTCCAGCTAAAACTTGGACCATATAATAAAACTGATCACATCCACCCGCTTAAATGAGACATCATCAGGTGCCTAACGCATTTCGCAAAACGCTAAGATTTCAAGTATGTCTACTACTTTATGTGGGGTTGAATGTTCAGAGTTCAAACTCCAAAGATAACAGACCCCACGCGAAATCGGTCTGAATACCATTACCATCACAATTTGTTTGCAAATTGTTTGATGACATTGGTCAGTGATTGGCAAGGACGTCGAAAGATCATTTTTCGCTTAGTATATACTGGTATGCATTTTGGTTTAAAAAATATTTTAAAATTTCGAAAAATTTAGTCCGGGATAATTTTGTTAGTTGCTCCCGATGGACTACAAAACTACCTACATGTCTTTCTATTTGTACGTACGCATAAGTTTGGTCATTAATTACATATTAGCATGTATGGAATTCCATCTATTATACTACTCTACTCCTTTGACAGTTACACAAAAACATCTGATCTATTTACGTCCAGAGACGTATGCAGAATTTTTTAGGGGGGGCGGTCCAAAAATTGGTGACTATATTTTGGGATATGCTCGGAGCAGATGAAATAAAGTGCATTTTCTGACGTTCTCAAACATGCTCTATTCATTGAGCTCGTAAAATCAAATTTTTCGAAAAATTTTATTTTCTCGCAATAGACTATGAAAAATGACGTTTTTTGGCCGCGCTTGAGCTAAACTTATGGAAATTTTCCGTCAGAAAGATGTCAATTTTTATTATTTTCCATGCATTATATATCTTATCTTTCCGAAATTTGAGCTGAGGGGGGGGCGGCTGCCGGCTGCCCCTTCTGCATACGCCCATGTTTACGTCCTAATAATGTTTACTGGCATAGCGCTGGTTTTCTCATTCCTTTTATTCGTCATTCGCATGTTTATTTCGTTAAGTCGGGCAACTTTATGATAATCAAATCTCTATGTCCGCCTTGTTTTTCTAGGAAATGAGTGGCCTAGGAGATCGAAAGAAGTTGAACTCTAAGTGAGTAGCTTACATATTTCGTTTTTTTGAATGCTACCTTATCTTTGTGTTGCTTCCTGAATAAACATTTGCAAAACTGAAAAAGAAATTGAGATGAAGGTAGACAAAATCGCATAATTTTTTTAAATACGGAATGAATACACACACATGAGGGTGTGGGCTTTGGGCCGTTTGGACCCCGAAAATTCGGCGGATCCCCGAATCGATAGACCCCGAAATTGAATTTTACAACTATTTTCTAGCAATTTTGCTTCATCGGACCCTTAGAATTTGGTTGCTGCCCACGTATGGATGAATAGGCTGAAGTAGCCTCCATCTTCTTAATTCACTTATACGGTTTTTTGCACGATGCATGCAAATAAAAAGTAGGCCGTGCAACTTTATATGAATTGTTTTGCACAGATTGCAAACCAAAAATTTTAAAAAAGGGGAAATCAGTATAAAAAGATAGGATAGTACAATTGTAGCTCTTCAAGGTAATTTTAGCGACAAAGTTAGGTATTAAAGCATCAAAAAATAGACAAAATATATACATAAATAAGATCAATTTAATGCTGGGTCTAAATCGCAAAAAAGTGCCAAAAATTTAATTTTGGAGGTCTACCGGACCATGAGTTTACCAGAATTTTCATGTCCATTAGTTTGGGAATTATGAGGGAGTAATAGTGTTTTTTTGTTCAAGGTCCGTTTGTACATGTACAAAGATGGTCCCTAAAAGTCTTTGTACCTTTTGTACACGAAATTTTTTGGGTACTATAATATGGTACAGTAGCGATTTAAGTATGGCAAAAACAGAGTTGTTCGACTTTTGGTAGTGTATTTTAGCTAATTTCTGGGTTTCTGAGGGCAAAAGTCACTAATAGTCGTCTCAAAACGGCGCGAAGTGCCGGAAAATTTTACATTTTTCCTGTCAAAATGCAATTTCTGACATTATAAAGATATTTAGAATACACAATTACTCATTTCGGCGTGAAGCGCCAAAATTTTTTGCGAAATT
>JAVLUZ010000161.1:0-27096 GCA_036768485.1 Mermis nigrescens
ATATACGAACAAACGATAATAAGCTGCTAAAGACATAACTGCTTAGCCATTGTTGTTGCTCCTTTTGCAGTAATGCATGCTTTTAAACACGCTTTTTGAGTCATCCAATTCTGGTGTATGGTAGGTAATATGACAGAAACTGCACTGTACTTTCAGTGATAGTTTCCCAAGGTCCAGAGTTGAGGGAAGGGGTGAAATCCAAAATGGGGACCAGTAAATTAAGTAGTGTCTTTGTATGAGCGGACAAATTTTTGTAGATATTTTATATAAATATATATTTAAACATACACATTTTTACATACTGCCATTGTGCGACCTGCAACCGGCATGCAGTCCTAAACAGTGTTTTTTTTGTGCAAGATACCTTTTTACGTGTACAAAAATGGTATCCAAAAGTCTTTGAACATTTTGTACATGCAAATTTTTGTGTACTATTATAGTATGGTACAGTAGCGATTTAGTGTGGTACAACAGGGGTTTTCGTACCTTCGGTAGCGTATCTTAGCTTCAATTCCTGGGTCTCTGAATATTTGACATTTTTTCCATTCTAAATGCAAATTATACTATTTTAAAGATATATAGGACAGACAATTACTGATGCGCCGAAAATTTTCAGGAATTTTACACCTTTTACAGTTTTTGTCTCTCCAAATATCTTTGTGCACGTGCAAAGACAGTCCTGAAAACTCTCTGTACATAATGAAAAATCTTTGCCGAAAACAAAAAACCGAGGTCCTAAATGTGATAATTCGGGCTGGATATATAGTTCATAAGATTATTTGGCGCGAAGCGCAAAATTCTTATGAGCTTTTGATGAAATTTACACATAAAACTTGACTGAGAAAGCTTAAACAACTTGTACTACAAAATCAGAAATATTACAGATATTGTAATATGCCAATTAAATCTTGTAATAAGCACTACTGTGCTTAGAAATCCAATGCAACATCAGGATAAATTAGTCAATTTTATATTTGAGCAGCTAAATGTGCTGAGTTATTGAATAGTACTTGTTTTGCATAAAATTTTTGAAAACAGTATAAATGGATACAAAAGATATTTAAATCTGCATAAAGATGCCTAGGTTACACAAAAATTGATTTTTGAGTGTTTAATGCCTCTGCTTCAATCCAAATACAGTATATTAGCGATGTTTTGCGCGAAGCGCCGAAAAATTTTTGAAATTTCCATGAAAAATACTGAAAAACGATAAAATTAATATCACTTTGTCTAAGAAAGTATTTTAACATTGTATAAAAATGAGCTCCAAAAAATGCACGAGCCGAAATTGATTTTTGGCAAAACCATTTTTAAGGTGCGTTTTTTGCGATTTTCG
Source organism: Mermis nigrescens (assembly GCA_036768485.1). Taxonomy (NCBI): domain Eukaryota; kingdom Metazoa; phylum Nematoda; class Enoplea; order Mermithida; family Mermithidae; genus Mermis; species Mermis nigrescens. The sequence goes on from JAVLUZ010000161.1 coordinate 1,337, forward strand.
GCCGAAAATTCGTAATCATTTACGCCCTCTTCCATAAAAATGGCCGAAAACCATACGTGTAACAGGAGGGCTTTGGGGAATTCCCCACCCACCCAGGGTTGGACGTCCTCCCCTAAACCTTCCCTCAACGTCAGAAAAGTTTTGACCCACCCTCCCCATTTTTGGCGAAAATTTGCGCTTTGTTGGCTACTTTAGGTGCTTTTGCCATTTTTGACATAGAATTAGAGTCGCTAATCCCCCACCCGAAATTTCTAGCCGTTACATGTATGCCGAGGAGCTCCTCCCGAAAATTTTGAGCTGTTACATGCATGTTTTATAGTGACAGTTTGTCTATTTACTCTTGCTTACATTCAAAAATACTGTATCACTTCGGAAATTCTAATAGTTAGCTGCACTTTTGCCATAGTAAAAATTAGGTTCAAAAATATTCAAAAGGTTTTCACCAAAAATCGTCTGACAGTGACTTGAGTCTTGTACCCTGAGAGGGGGTTAATAAACCTCCCTCACCCCTCCCTTCGGGAATGTGTGTTTCCGATCCATGTAGCAAGCATTAGAATTAAAACTTAGTCATCACATGAATAATAAATTGGCTTTTTGCTGTATGTAACTTTGTGTAACTGGGTACGCGACTAAAACCACAAAAAAGTCTATAGGTAAAAAATAGCCTTTGTACTGCAGATGCATTCTAAATACTTAATATTCAACGGACCAATTAAACTTATTCAAACTTGATTTTAACCCTCGGCGCCTCGGCACTTTTCAGCTTCGCCCTCGGCGCCGAGGCCGAGGCTCCAAAAAACGCCGAGGCTTGCCGAGCCGAGGCCGAGGCCGAGCCCTCGGTCCGATCACTGGTGCTAACTAGACGGTAAGTTATAATTATTAACAATAATTGGGAGTTTTTGAAGAATATGGTGTGAACCGATTTTGCGCCATTCCGGCAGAACTGCCATACAAATACAAATACAAATACAAATATTTTATTTTCGTCGCACAAAAAAGAACACAATAAGAAAAGAAACATTAATATACAATGAAATACAATTATAAATAAACATTCGACATGAATCATCATACAAAATCACATATTCTAAAAGCAAGAAATTATTAATTAAAGTACATTTATACGAGATTAGTGCAAAAGACGAAGGTAGGCGCGCAGGCTAAATAAATTATGCACTTAGAACACGCCCCCTAGCAAATACCCCGTTAGATCAACTTTTTTCAACTTTTCACGGAGGGAAGCAACACTAGGAGATCTTACAACAGCTTCAGGGAGAGAATTCCATACGTGAATCCACCTCAAGCCGAAAAAGGAGTGTATTCACATTTCATTGAATTTTGAGCACGCGTGTTGTTTTCACAAAAAGTAAAAAAGTCGGCTTGCTGCAAAACGCATTCACCACTCAATATCTGATACATCATACACAGATCACTACGCAATCTGCGAATCTCCAGGCTATCTAATTCTAAGGAACTGAGTCTTTCAGCATAAGAAAGTCCCCGAAATCCAATAATTTTACGTGTAAATTTCCTTTGAACATTTTCGATCATTGAAACATGGGTCTTACGGTATGGATTCCAAACAGTGCTACAATACTCAAGAAGCGGTCTGACGTAAACAGTAAAAGCCCTAGACATATTTAGTTTATTTTTAGAAGCAAATGATTTCGATATTAGCATAGCCCTAGCATAAGCTCTACGCGTTATATCATTATAGTGGAAATTAAAATCAAGTTTACTTGATACGTAAACACCCAAATCCTTTACAGAATTTACACTCTGTTCTACAGTCAGGTCAGAAATTCTATAAGAATGCTTAGGATTTCCAAAACCTAGATATAACGCGTAGCATTTTTCAGTAGCAATTTTTTAACTGCCAATCCTTGGACCAGACTACGAGTTTAGCGATATCATCTTGAAGTTGGGTGTGATTGCTAGATAAATTATAAAGCTTGACGTCATTGGCAAAAAGGCAAACTTTGCTATTTAAGCGGTCGCTAATGTCATTTATGAATAAAACAAAAAGAATCGGGCCAAGTATACTGCCCTGAGGAACACCGCTAGTGACAGATTTTTCGCTCGAAAACTGACCGTTAATAACAACCCTTTGAGTCCTATCGCTCAAAAAACAAGTTAACCAACTCAATAAATCTCCAGAAAATCCAAAAGTTTCCAGTTTATAAATTAATTTACGGTGAACTACAGTGTCGAAAGCTTTAGAAAAATCAATGTAGATAACATCAACAGTGTTTTTTTCATCAATTAATTTAGTCCATTCATTTTTGCACTTTAGTAATTGCAATTCACACGATTTACCCTTTTGGAAACCAAACTGACCGGAGGAGATCAAATTGTTCTCACGTAAATGTGCTTGCATCGTACTGTTAATTATAGATTCCATGATCTTACACGTAATACAACATAACGATATCGGCCTGTAATTTTTAGCATCACTCCGGTCGCCCTTTTTATACACAGGAACAACATTAGCGGTGCGCCACAGTGCAGGATTACAATGGGTTTTGAAAGATATTTCAAAAATAGTGATTAAGGAGCTGGGTAAGTACAAAAGCAAGTTTTTTCACAAAAAATGCGCAAAGTCCGATCAGGGCCAATCGATAATGATGGTTTAATTTTCCGTATAGCAGAAAAACGACATCATCAGAAAAACGAATGTTTGATAACTTTGGCTGTGCACAAGCATTAATAAGACCAAAATTCGTTTGTGTAGGAACACTAAAGACTGAAGCAAAAAGTGTGCTAAAAACGTTTGCCTTATCTTTGTCAGTAGAAGCAATCACACGATCGCTTATCGTTTTATTTTTATTTTTTTCAATCGCTTACAATTGCGCAAAAACGATACTTTGTGTCACTAAAAGACGCGGAAAAAAATAATAAACCAAATCCATACAAAACTCACAGAGTTACGAGGTACTTCAAACATCATACTTCGACATTCACCATTTTGAGCAACTTTAAGGAATTTTAGCAGTTTATCAAAGGTTTCCAATTTTTACTAATTAATATTTTCCTGCCATTTTCAAGGTCGCAGATTACAAAAAATTAAGTTATACTGCGTGGAAACCAAGATTAAAGCAAAATTTTTCTTGTAATTTTTTGCCCAAATTTTCAAGAACTTTTTTTAATTTCACTATTTTTAGCATTGTTTACAACCAGTTAAAGATTTCTACTTAAATACGATTCAAACAGCATTTTTGGATTATCTTAAAGTTCCAACCATTTGAAGATTCAAACAGTGGAATGCAGAATAACATGTACCCAACTTAGGTCGACCTAATCATCTATAAATCGACCTGAGCATCTATACATCGACCTAAGCATCTATACGTTGACCTAAGCATCTATACCTCGACCTAAGCGGGAGCGACCTCGACCTAAGCTGCCGAAAACACCTTCTCAGATAAACTAAGCCTAAGCCTAAGCGTCATTTAAGCAGAAACTTGAATTTTCACATTATCTAGACAGAAAGAACATGCAAAAAATTGTTTTTTTCAAATTTGAAAATTTTCAAACGAAATTTTTTTTCCGTAAAATAAAAGTTATTTTTTCGTAATCAGCGACCTTGAAAATGTCAGATACATATGTTTTCAGCCCAAATTCGGAACATTTTTGGTAAACTGTAAAATACCTCACTTTAATGTAGCTATATCCTGAGTAACTCTATCTTCACCAATATTGGTCCGTTTTTCATAAAATTTTTTTCCGCACTCTTCTTTATGCATGTCCTCCTCATTTCAATCAATATCGCTCCTTTCCACGTACATCTGCAAGTTTTCCGTTCACACCATATAGTAAAGTTTAGCCCAATAATTGTATTCGACTTTCTTAGGGCAAGGCAAGTCATTACCCACTTGTTATTTTGGAATACATTACATTTAATCGATAGAAAGTCATCAATATGACAAAGGAATAAAGGAATAAATAACGATAAACAGAAAAACAAAAGCTAAGAAGAAGCATGCTATTACTTGAAAGAATGAAACAAACGTGTAAAGTAGCATGATGCGCTTATAAAAATTACATAACTAGAAATTGTATGCTCTTCGAAAATTACAATCTAAATAAATATCAAATTTATTTCCACCTGATTGACTCATTACTAGCTACTCCAGTGTTTTCTAAATATTCATAATATACGCTTAATTACAAAAATATTTCATGTAGGAATTATGTAGCCGTTAATATTACCATATAAAGTATCAAATCTGAAGCGTTATTGTACGAAAAATGACATTCAATTTCACACTAGTTTAAAAATTTTTCACTTTAGATACAACGCTTATTACAAGCTAGCTTTGGTAAAGTCACGATGTGTGGAGGTGGAAGTAAAGCCGCTAAAGCGACTGTTGATCGCACCACGCCTCTTGAGCCCGCCCCGCCTAACGAACCACCCTCCGGAAGAAGCACCTGAAAATCTATCAATTATCAGTATGGAAGTGCAAGTGCCCACTAGTACAGTTACTCCAGTGAAAAGGAAGACCATAAGGCTAGGTGGACAAGGTGAATTGATTTACTAGCGATTAAGATAATATAATGAAAGCATAACGTTTTGAAGATTGTCAAAGAAAGTGATTCAAAGAATACTTTACATACATTATATGGTTCCAAACGATACCCAAACAACTACCTGTGTGCATAAATTACGGTTTTATTAATGCGAAATAATATTAAATCTGGACCAACTTTCAGAAAAGATGAATTATTCGTCCGAAAATGCTAACTTTGAAAATTCATCTTTATTTGAAAATCGAATTTTTCCAAATAAAAACAGACTTTGATTATGAGTTGCTTCAAAATTTTCATATAAAACATATTGTTTGATGGGTCGAAGGTTCTGAATCGAAAAAATAAGAATTTTGATTGGGCCGTGATTGCTTGAAAGTTACAGCCGTCGTTTTTTCATGCACGTAGGGGGAAGGTTTGGGGGTCCTCCTGACCCCCTAGAATGACAAAAAATTTAAAATTTATTGGTGAAAATCAGACAAAAATGAAGGCCAAAAACGGATGAAAATTGAAAATTTTCTTTAAAAGTACTTCAAATTGACTAGAAACTGTGTAATAATGCAGTCTGAACACTATTTTCGCTTAAACCAGATTTTGAAGTCATTTTGGCCTAAAAAAAGATAAATTTTTCACTTCTCCCCAGACTGGCTAACCCCCCCTAGATCGGCCATGCTATCCATCTATGCTTTGTAACCAACGTCCCCTCCTCACAAGTCTGTACTTGCCCTGTACTCCTCCGACGGGCAGCAGGTGAGCTATATTGTCGTAATTAAAAACTTAAGTTCCAACTTAAGTGCTAACTTGACGAGTTCGGACTTAATTTTTTATTGAAACCGACGTAAGTTCGGACTTATCCTAGTTCGTACTTTAGGACTTAAGTTCGGACTTAAGCTTATCATATTAGAACCGGCCCTTGTACAACATGAGAATTTCGGGTGAATCAGCCTAAAAATTATTTAAAAAGTGCCTTTTTTGGGCTAGAAAACGGTGGGTACACGTCAAAAACACTGTTTTTGACGTTTCAGGCAATGCTCGTTCTTTTTAGAACATAAAACCGTAAAAAATTGAGTAAATTGAACAAAATGTGGTCAAAAAATGTGTGTATGGCGCGGAATGCCGAAAATTTGAGATTTTTGAGCCCAAAATGGGCTAAAAACGCTTAAAGGGACACACTTTTTACAACTTTTACCAACTTTTACAAAAAATCGATAATTCTGGGGGGTCGTCGCCGCCACTTTGCGGGAGGTCAGCTGCCATTCTGGAGGGTCAAATCCCCCAAACCCCCAAGAAAACGTCTGGTTATGATCCAACCTTTTGTGTAGGTACCAGCTTAGGCTATGCAACCCTCGTAGGCCAGAAGACTAAAAAATTATTTCTGTTTTCTTTGGCACTCCCTGAGCTGGATAGCAGTAATCTTCAAATGGACTATTACTTTTCAAACAGTAAGGATCGAATCAAAATTATTTTTTCTGAGCTCAGGATTTTTGACTATCAGAAAATATGCTTAATTTTGATATTTTTGATTATTACCAATTTCATTTTTCCCTTGATCCACTTGGGAAAATGCAATTTCGAAAAGGCTGCAATTTTTGAAATATTTGCTACCGACCAATAAAATTTTTTCGTTCGACTCAGCTCAGCATGGCTCGTTTATCTATCACAAAATGTGTTTCGTTTGTGTTTGGAGTAGCCCATATTTGCCATATTGAGCTAAATTTTTGACTTAATTTGAGACATCAATTTTATAAAATTGTACATAAATTTTTTTCTTTAATAAAATGATTTTATTCTAGCTTTATCCATTTTTCTAGCTACTTGGAAGACTGAAAATCGTTTAAACGATTGTCAGTCTTCCAAGTAGCTAGAAAAATGTGTTGGCAAAGTCGTCGTAAAAATGGCAAATTTTTAGGAGTAATTACGCCCGGTCCAAAAGAAGCTGGACCTAAATTAGGCCTGGGTACCAAGGAAGCTGCTGCAATGCCTGAGATAGGACTGATGTCTGTAGTCAAAGTAAAGGCGAAGAAGGGATGAATAATGAAGGATCAGTGTTCCGAATTCCATCCATATATGTATGTACAGGCGCATATTAGTAATAGATTGTCTCACTGCATCTTTGATTAATATGTATGAAAGTATTTAAATACTATTTTTCTCAGCTTTATTTACTAACCGTTAACTGCATTCTCCTGATATTAACCATGAATTCAGTAAAAATTTTCTTAAATTCTTCACCTATAACCGCAGTGCAGGGCAAAAGCGTTTTGAATGCACATTTCAGAGTTGAGACTTTACCAATTGCGAAAGTCAAAACAAAGCGGTTATACAAACCAAAACAACCAATAGTTGTGCGGTGGAGTGGAGAAACGGAATATTCTATTCTTTGATTTACCTTTGTCTACTGGTTTGATTTGACTTTTGCAATTGGAAAAGTCTTATCTCTGATATGCATATATGCCTTTAATTGTACAAGTGTTAAACAAAATTCAAATTAATGAGTAAAGCCCGGTTCAGAAGTAAAAGTGGGCGATATCGCCGATTTTTGTCGGCGATATCGCCGATTTTACCGATTCAGTCGGGGAAGTCGTCGATATCGCCGACAAAAATCGGGAAGTCGTCGATATCGCCGACGAAAGTCGGGAAAGTCGGCGATATCACCGACTGAAATCGGGAAAGTCGGCAATAGATACATACATAATGACCAGCACAACAGAACATAAACCGACTAAAATCGGGAAAGTTGGCAATAGGTACATACATAATTTTTAACGCGTACCCTTTGTTTTTAGCCTAAAAAGGGGCTCCGGAAAAAAATTTTCGCTTTTCCACCCCTCTCCCAGAAATTTTTTACTGTGCATCTGCGGCCAAGTCAGCAATTTTCTGGGAAAAATAGGGCAGAAATAGGGACAAAAGGTGATAAAAATCGCAATTTTTTCACAAGTGTCTGAATTTTGTTCTTTATCATGAATTGTGGTAGAATTGGCGCTAATTTGACTTTTCTAGCACTTTTTCAGTCGTTTTTGGCCTTAAAAACTGAAAAAATTTCGACCTTATCCCACCGGCTGACCCCCCAGATTGACCATGCTGTGCATCTATGGTCTGGAGGCTCTGAGCAACACGTGGGCATGGGGGGTTTGGGTGTATGCACCCCCAGAAGGCAAAAGACACAACATGAAAACCAGAATACCTCCCAGAAATCGATTTTCGAATTTTTTTTAGCATTTTCCGCGATTTTTTGTGCCAATGGATAGCGCTCGATGAGAAATATCGAAAAATTGTACTTTTCCGCCCTACCACCATTTTTTGATCTTTTAAAAATTTTTACATTCCCCCAGAATTTTCGTGCTGCACACGTATGCTCTAGGCCCTCTGAAAGTCCCCTAAAAATCAATTGACCTCGGAATTCAATGTTTAATGCGATTTTTGGCATTTTGGCCCCATTGGACTTGTAGGTACGTACATACGTAAGTACATACAAATATGTAATAGCACAAAGTGGCAAGATGTGTGCAGAAAAGTCAGTTGAGTATCTCAGCTAATTAAAATTCATGACGTAAGATAGTAAGCAGTATAGTTTTTCCGTACTCGCAGCTAAAAGTACGTAATATGTGTTAATCAATAGGATTTGTTATGTAGTCAGGCACCTATAGTCTGTTTCACACAACTTCGGTCATAAATTTTAAAACTTTTAAAACCATCTCTGACAATAAGATGACAGATTGCGATTATAGCATTGATCTAATATATAATTATCGTAACCTCGGCTTACTGCCGAAGAAAATTCTTAGGATTTATGCACGAAGTTATGTGAAACATTTTATAAATTGGTGGTACCTACATATATATATATATATATATATATATATATATATATATATATATATATATATATATATATATATATATATATATATATATATATATATATATATATATATATATATATATATATATATATATATATATATATATATATATATATATATATATATATATATATATATATATATATGTACTTTATCATAGGTAGCGCGTTAGCGCGTATCTATAATATACTTGGGTACCCCTAACACCTGTGCACCCCCTACAGCTATAACAGGACACATCTAGAAGGTGCGGTTTTTTTAAAAGATAGATAATAAAAAATTCGCTGCCCGTGTTTTTTTGTTTTTCTTGAAACTCAAAACTGGCTGTGTAAAGAAGGTGTAAAGTTTTTGTGTAACGTTATAACATAGGATAAATTTTGGGAGGTTTTTTAGGCGGCATGTAGACAACTCAGTATTGACTCCTCAAATAAATTAATGGCACAAATTTGTAGAGAAAGGGATGCTCCAAATGGTCTTTTTTTTGTTTGTTGAAATTCGCATTAGTTATCGAATGGGAGTGTAAAGAGTGCGAAAATCTGGGGCTGAAAAAGCACATTTTGGTCGAGTTTTCAACTTGTTTATGTCTGATACTAACTCCGGTTATGAGTTTTTAAAAATGTTTTCTGACAGAAATGTAGAGCGGATCAAGGGCTACAATCTGCTTACAAGCAGACTTTTCTACGCTCAATAGGGAGTTAGGTACTGGGGTTTAAAGTTTACACTCTAGTCGATGGTGTAAAAAACAGATGTTAACTAAGAATTCTCTGCCAGCTTTTTCCGCTCATGAGTCGGGCTAAAATGAGTATAACAGAAATCAAGCAGCTTTTAGGGGCTACACATCGCAGCAAACCGCGTTCAAAAAAACGCAATATTGAGTTATTTATGGGGGTGTAAAGTTCGAAATCAGACGTGAAAAATGGGCGAAAAAACACGTTTATCCCCCAATTTTGATTGGTAAATCATATCAAATAATTTTTACAACAGAATTTTTGCACATAGAAACGTACTACGACTCGAAAGCTACAAACTGTACCAACCGAATTTCTTTACACTTAATGGGGAATACGGTACGGATTTTTAAAGTTTACAATGTTCTGAATGATGGAAAATATGTCTTTGTTTGGGTTTTGTTCGCCACTTTCTCCTTTCAGAAGTCAGGATAGGTCCAATAGAATAAAAATAAAGTGCCTTATATGGGGTGTATGTCATAGCGAATCGCGTATGTCCAAACCAATATTAAGCGAGTGTAAAGTCAAGAATGGGGTGCTTTAAACAGGTTTCTGTCTTGTTTCTTTCTGCCAGCTTCTCCGGTTATGAGTCAGGGACATGATTCTCAAGTCCGTAAATGAACCTGAAACCAAATTCGATACGCAATTTTGACGCGTATGTTTACACTCAACAGTTCAGTAAAGTGGTTTAAACCAATGTTAATTTATCCTTACGACATTATGGAGACTTACTATTTTCATAAAAGTTGGTCGTAATATCGAAGCAATATTAAAATTACGATTCTGACTAAAATATTTTTTACACTAGGTGTCAACATATCGTTTACACTACATATTAATCTTCGTTTTAGAGCCTTGTGGAAACCTAATTCTTTCCTTATGACTAGAAATTTTTAAGGAATCAAGTGTGAGAAGTCGGTAAGACACATATTTTTAACACAACAGTGGTGTAAACTCTTTTTCACCTAATGTTAATTTGTCATCAAACCATTGTTGAGACGTGATGTCTTTATAAATGTTGATTGTAATATCCGCGTAATATCAGATTTACGAATCCGACTAAAATCTTCTGTGCATTCTGTGTATGTGAGTAAACACTGCATATGAACTTTTGACCTAGAGCCTTGCAAAAACATAATATTTTTCTTAAATTCAAAAAAAACAATAAATCAAGTGTGAGATGCCAGTTGGGCGCGTTTGTTTACAATGACGCTTTTAAAAAAGTGGTCTTATAACGATTAGAACATACGTTTTGGCTTACTGTTGATGCTACAGTCTCATGTATTTCATGTAATTCCGTGCATGAGAATCAATTTTCAGCTCATTATCAAGTGACCACAGAAGTGATTGAAAAATTGCCTACAGTAATATAGTTTTGAAAAGTAAACATTCATGTGTCATTTAATTGTAAAGTACAATATTATGATTGTTACTTCAGCTAAAGTCACTTCAGTTTTTTGAGTGCAGTGATTCAAAAATTGTTATTCATGCATGTTGCTCCGCATTCATAATGGTTTGCTTTAGAAATTTTTATAAGTGTTGGTTATGTTATCATACATGTGCAAATTTATCATAAATGCTTTGATCCGCAGGTAATTGATTTGTCGTTCTTTGACTTATTGAATAAGCTTAATTACTGTACGTAGTGTTAATGCGGGTATTGATAGAGTGAGTTGAGCGAATGCGAATGCAAGTATAAATTGCTAAGATGGAAGCAGTACCTAATGACATTCGCTACAACACTGACAAAGATAGGAATAACTACAATTTTTTGCTAACAAAAAGTTGGGTACTAGCAACAAAAAATGCTCCGATGGAACAAAAAAAGGTAGAATATACTTGGAACAAAGAATTATCAAGGACATAAAAGGAGGGGACTAGAAAAAGCTCCCATCTACAAATGTCACAAAATTTGCTAAAACTTAGAAATTTCCTAAACAAAGAAAAAATGAAAGTAAGTAAATCAAAGAAAAAACCTACCTGTGCCTAAAACTGCAAGATCTGCTAAAAATCAGACTTTTTCTAAGCAACACAAAAATCGAAGTATATTCTGCGGCCTCTAAAACAAGTAGGTGAACCTTCTCATATTGTCCACCATACAGTGGGCGGTTTCAAAATTCTGAGGGGGTTTTCAAATTGGAATATTGACCTTAAAAATAGTGCTATGGCGAAGAAAATACCATTTTTGAACGTTTCTTGTCGAGCTCTATCTATTGGTCCTACCAAAAAACCCAAAAAGAGCAGAAAGATTTAAAAAATTGAATTCTGGAGGTATTGTTGGGTATTTGCGTTTTCTTGTTGGGTATTTTGCCTTTGGGTGCATACTCCCCAAACCCCTTACGTCTAGGTATGGTGTCCAATGCTTAATATAAAGCTTATAAATTAAATCTCAAATCTGCGTTTTTGCTAATCACTTGCAACGTTAATTTATTCGATATTGTGGCTAGATAAATATTACAAAAAGTTATATCCTATGATTATTTGCGATACCGCAACGAAAGACTGTGATTTCTATATAATGCATGTGTCCATTCAGTACTCTCCTGGCGTTTAATCCCACCAGGCCACCCGGATTTCATTCCTGCTTATGTTAACTGATAACCATTAGGCATGGGAGGTCAGGGGTATGCACCAGTGTTCAATCAGAAACGTCGACAACATACCATAATTACTATTTTTTAACCCAGAAAAATATTACAACATGGCGCTGCTCAGCTATAGCGATATCTGCTTTTGCAGAGTGAGTGGTTCAGTTATATAGCCCAATGTTTTATCTTTGTTCGACAGGATGCTGCTTTCTTCTGCAGGCCGCAGAATAAACTTCGATTTTTGCGTTGCTTAGAAAAAGTCAGATTTTTAGCAGATCTTGCAGTTTTAGGCACAGGTAGGTTTTTTCTTTGATTTACTTACTTTCATTTTTTCTTTGTTTAGGAAATGTCTGAGTTTTAGCAAATTTTGTGACATTTGTAGATAGGAGCTTTTCCTAGTCCCCTCCTTTTACGTCCTTGATAATTCTTTGTTCCAAGTATATTCTACCTTTTTTTGTTCCATCGAAGCATTTTTTCTTGCTAGTGATGATCTACATGAACAGCTACGTGCTTAAGTAGACAACAGCATACCTAGCGCATACTTCAATGCACTAAAAATCGGCAATATCGTAGAAAAATAGGATGGGTTCCTATTCTTACGATTTTAGTCGGCGACATCGCCGACAAAAATCGGGAAGTCGGCGATATCGCCGACAAAAATCAGTAAAGTCGGCGATATCGCCGATAAAAATCGGGAAAGTCGGCGATATCGCCGACTAAAAATCGGGAAAATCGTAAGAGTCGGCGATATCGCCGACAAAAATCAGGAAAGTCGGCGATTTCGCCGACTAAAAATCGGGAAAATCGGGGCACTTCTGAACCGGGAAAAAGTGGCGGCGATGTCGGCGATATCGCCGATTTTTACTTCTGAACCGGGCTTAAGTCGAATAATTAGTATGCTTTTTAACCTATATTCTGTTTCATTTAACTTTGTGATTTTCTTTTAAATTTTCCCGTACGGGCTACAAAAGGGTCTAAAATTCTGAAGTAGAATGCGGCTTAACAATGACAAACTTCTCCAAGAATATGACAATTATAACTTTAGTTAAAAACACTTTTGTAGACACTTTAAATTTTTTCATAAACCTTAAAGTTATAGTCTGCTTCATACAACTCCGGTCATAAATTTTAAAACTATCTTCGACAATAAGCTGACAGATTACGATTATAGCATTGATCGGATATATAATTATCGTAACCCTCGGCTAACTGTCGATGAAAAATCTTAGAATTCATGCACGAAGTTAAGTGAAACAGACTATAAATGAAACAGAGTATAGTACAGCCTATAGTCTATTTCATTTATTCAAGAGCTTTTTCAGTAAATGTTTTCGAAGGCTACAGTAACACCTTCTATCTTATTTACTGTAGGTTGCTAGATCTCACTGTAGCTATGTACATACGTTGCAAAGATGTGGTTTTCAATAACATTTTTGCTACATAATTTATTCTCGTCTTCTAGCAGATCAATCAACTTACAAATAAAAATCGCGCATTCAGCTAATCCTAAGTTGACACTTTAAACACAATAGACTAAAATGTTAAGAAACGCCGCGAACTCCTGCATACAGGGACGTAACCAGGATGTTATTTTGGGGGTGTCTGAACAGTTTTGGGGGGGTCTCAAATGGTAAAAAATCAACATTCAACTTGAAGATGGCTTATTTTCGTTTATTACCCCTTTGAATTTTTTATGACGATTCCATTTTGGGGGGTCAAAAGACCCCACTGACCCCCTCTGGTTACGTCCATGTGCATAGTTCAGTGGTAAAACGTCTGCTTGTCGTCGAAGCAACCCGGGTTCGACTCCAGCCGATAGCTTTTTATTTAGCGCACCTACTGTAGTATGTCCCAGCACTGATTAAGTGCTTAAATTAAATTTATATGGGCGGATTAGTGAATAAAAATGTAAGAATTCCAGCCACTCACTCTCACTCAGCTGATCTGCCGAATTACAGTAATTCGTCTTTTTCGCTTACTGTAGCCTTTAAAAGAATTGACTAAAAAGCTCTCGAATAAATGAAACAGACTATAGTTTTTAACCTGTTGCATGAAATCGTGCGATAAGCAAATGTCTTATTACCTGTAGTCCGTTTCATTTATGGTGTAAGTACGGTGCACACACACTCATCGAGCTCATGCGCTGTTACTTTCCCGTCAGCTTGTTTCGCTGTTCGGATGTGTTTTCCCGTCAGCTCGCTTCGCTGTTCAGATGGATAAGCTATTTATAGCTCCTGCGCATTCTTTTGCGTTTTAACCCGTCGAGATGCATTTGATCTCCGGATTAAATGGCGCAATTTTTTAGGTAATTACCACTGGTTCGGCTCGCGAAAGCAACCGAACACTGCGCAGTGGCGGGTCTTCGGACCTGCGCAGTTTTTTAGGCTTCTCAATTACAATAGTCTGTTTCACACGACTTCAGTCATAAATGTTAAGACCATCTCTGACAATAAGCTATAAAAAATAGATTGCGATTCCGATATATGTTTATCGTAACTCTCGGCTTACTGTCGTTGAAAATTCTTAAAATTTATGCACGAGCTTACGTGAAACAGACTATAGCTTTTAAGTATTTGAAAATAATTTAAAGTGCCTACAAAAGTGTTTTAAACTAATACGGTAAATATGATATTCTACAATATGTCGAGTCATATGGAGACGTATGCCATTGCTAATACGCATTACTGTTGGAAAATTTTAAAGCGCTTTTGTAGCCTGATTCTTGCGGAAAAATTAAAAAAACACAAAGTTAAATGAAACAGACTATATTTTAATACCTGGTTTCTCCATTGTGCGACGAATTACGGAGTACCCGAGTCGGCTCGGCTGTCAAGCAGTGAAAAAGTCGAGTTACTGTAATAAGCGTTTTTAATTACCAATCGTTTTCATGCATTGTAGCCTGTAGGTATTAATTTGTGCGGGCTGTTGCATTCGTCCAATTATAATTTTGCTCAATTTTAACTGATTAAGTGAAATTGAGTTTAAGTTTACACCGCTCAAGCGAGTAGCTAAGAAAGTGGTTTAGACAGCCTCTTGCAGTAATATAACTTTGCATGCAATACTATACATACATGAAGTACCTACCTACATCGTCATATACAATTGCTAGCAACGCACAGTAGGTACTTATGCAAATGCAGGTATGTAGCATAATTGTTGCTTCAATTAGGCAATTGTCAAAAATTAAGTTGGGGTGAATGCTTGACTAATGCTATCTTAGCTGTAGAATCGTATGTGACGGTAAGCTGGTGCTGATTTATTAGAGTAGGTACTGTAGCTAGTTCGATAAAAAATGTCAGATGAGTAAAGATGGGCAAATGATGAAGAACAACGACGACACGATACGACGAAGCGATTAGGCGAGTTGAGGAATAATGATGATGAGTGTAACGGGGGCGCAGCCTCCCACCGTTACGTGAGCAAAATTTTACCCGCACCGGTTTCCCGGATCTTCCGCTCTGATTCGCGTGTGTAGTACTAATCGACTACTCGGGCTCTTGCTCACAACTGCGCAAAGTATTGAATAATATTGAGAAAGCATAAGGCTTTTATACATTTCTTATAACATGGGGATATGAGAGTTTCTAATCTGAGAGTCCCGACCGATAGGCGCCAGGAGCTTCTCGTTCGACTTTTAGCTTTTAAGTTACCGACCGGTTTATGATTTAACATTATTTTTACAGTGACTAAGTTGTTACGTGCATTTTTGGAGTTTTACAAAAATCGAGTACGGGCGGCTGAGTCAAAGGGGGAGAGTTTCATATGAATTACGTTACTTTTTAGCGAGGTACAAAAATTGAGTATTAGCGACTAGGTCAAAGGCGGGACAGTTTCACGTGAATCTTGCTAGCTTACTAAGATTGTTGGCGACTAGCGTCTTAGTTGGGCGGAATGGACGCCAAAACTAGGCGCCGATTGTCTGTCTGATTCAATTCAAAAAGTCTATTATGCCTGAGAGCATAGAGAAACGTTAAAGTTGAATTAAGTTTTTATGCAGTTAGTTATTAAAATTAAGATTCATTACAGCTTGTTGGCAGTGAATTTTTTAGGGTTCATGTCCAAATTGATGTCAACTAGACTATATGTACCTACTTATTATTATTTATTTATTATTATTATTCTTATTCACGTCTTTTAAAACAACTTTAAGCTTACCCAATCCTCTTCTCTTTGATGTTTCAACAGATTGAAAAATCAGCATTTTTTCACCCGACTTGTTCATGTTGGATTTTGATAATTTTTTTAATAATTAAAATTTTGAAAGATCCGGCCAAGAAACTTGTGTCGCTTTTGCGCCGCACTTCGCAGGGATGTAGCTGTGGGGGATAGGGTACCCCCAAATCATTGGAAGTATGAAAACTTTAAACAAGGTTCTCCAAAGAAAAAATTTAAAATTTAATAGCATATCTGATGGACCGAGAATAGATTGTAGCACACTTTTTGAGCTAGGCTCTAAATACACAATATTTGTTTAATATAGGATACTAGATCAAGTTTAATTTTTCGAAACTTTTTCCTTCCTCAATGTGTAGATCTCGCTGAGAAAAGCTCAAAAACACCATTATTTTTGCCTAAGTAGAGTTAGTCAAAATTTTTGTCCCTCCTAGATTAATCTGATCGTAATTGTTCCCCAAACTGTACTGGAGCACGTCATACTCGACGTTACTATCAGGCTCGTAGCCAGCGGGAGTGCGGCCGCACCCCGGTCAGGCAAATCAAAGATGAAAAAAAGAAATACGATTCGCTCAAAACGCTGGAAATACCAATAGTATGTTTCACATGAGTTAGGCATAACTTTTAAGAATTTCCTTTGACAGTAAGTCGACGGATCACGATAATTATATAACAAATCAATGCTATAATTACAATTTGTCATTTTTTTGTCGGTGATGAGTTTTAAAACATATGCCTACTGTGTGAAACGGACTATAATGATCATGTCGTGTCTTGGGCAATTTAGAGTGTCAAGCGAATTTTAAATCATTGTTAAAGCTAGAGACCAAAATTAGCTAATATAAGTGGCCACACTTTAAACTGTGCTCGCATCCCCGGTCAAGAAGAAAAATGTTACATATGTACGTAAGCTCAAAAAAGAATTGTATTTAAAAATTAACGAAGGTTGTTGGTAGAATGACAGACAATCAGAAATGCAACATTACGGTGAGCTAGGTAACGTCATAAAACTTAGATTGACTAATTATAAAAAAACAGGTTTATCAGCTGGCGCAAATAAATAAAATTTTTTATTTACTGTATAATATCGCGCGCGCACTGGTTGGCAGGGTTGCCAACATGGCCGGAAACCGGACATTTATGTCCGGTTTTCAGGCTTGATGTCCGGTTTTGGCCGGTCGACGGTCATGGCCGGTTTTCGATGTCCGGTTTTTTAAGCAGTTGGTCCGCTTTTGGCCGGTTTTAAAATTTTGTCTGAATCAGGTTATTGCCATGCTGCATGTTCTTGTTTCACATTTGAATGAATGAATGAATGAAATAATTTATTACTGAAACGCGACAATTACGAAAGATGTAAAAGAGTAATAAAACGTACGGTCAAAAGAATAAAAGCGTACAGCAAAAGGCGACGAGCGAGTCATGAAAATGACGATTTAAGCCCGCCCTATAATAAATTTGGATAAGTCGACATCAATTAATCTAGATTGCTTACTGTAGGAAGTAACCATACACACCAAACACACTGGCTAGTGGCTAATCATCCGCTCCGCATACCTTCTGAATATCGCTCGACCTTATTCACCTCTAACTTTACTACTTACACATTAAGTCGTCAAATCACTTGCTATTCAGTCAGTACCATACGTGGGCAGCAAGAAAATTCTGGGGGGGGGTGCAAGATTTTTTTGAAGGTCGAAAAATGGCCTTAAAAATGGTGGTATGGCGATAAAAACACCATTTTTCGACGTTTCTCATCAAGCACTATCCATTGGCATCAAAAAATTGCGAAAAAAACGAAAAAAAATTTTCAAAAATTGAATTCTGGGGGGGGGGTATTTTGATTTCTGGGGGGGGGGTATTTTGGTTTCTGGGGGGGTGCATACCCCCCAAACCCCCCCACGCCCAGGTGTGGTCAGTACTCGCCTCATGTTGTGTCTTTGTACTTTATGTAATGCTGTACTTTGTTTGTCCTTCGTAATTGGTTTTTTACCTATGTAAACTGATCGCTGCTTTTCAGGGCATAATTCTAGTCAACTATGCCATCCCCGGTTAAAAAGAAACGCAAGTCCGGAACTCATGCATTTGTCAAGTCTTGGCTTCGGGTACCAAATTTCAAATTGTAGCTAGTAGAAAGCTCAGACGGTTCTGCTCACTGTAAATTATGTTCTGCTAATCTACGCCCAAAACTCAATGCTCTTCTTGATCATGTTAAAACGGCCAAGCACATTAAAGCCATTAGTGACTTTGAAAGTTGTGAACACCTGCGACCATTAACGAGTGCCCTCGGATTTACATATCGAAAAGAGCAGGCGAGCCACTGGCGTAGCCAGTGGGGGAGGGGGGAATTCCCCCCTTCCCCCCTGGGAAAATTTTTACGTTTTCAAAAAGTGAGCAATATGGTTGCATGATGCTGTTTTGCGATGAAAAATCGAAAAATTCGGTTCTTCGCGCCGGTTTATTCTATTATTTGGCAGTTTCTACCGTTTTATTGGTGGAAAATCAAAAAATTAACGCTTCGCGCGCATAAGAAGCATTTTTCCGTTAAAAACATGAAAATTTTTTTTTGAGAAAATTTATTTTTAATGGCTTAAATCGTGCAGGATGATGTGAAAAGCCCAAAAAACATGTTATCTAACGGTCCCGCGCGTTTTTAGGCGTTTTTTTAGACGAAAAATTTTTTTTGGAACTCCCCCTGGCGAAAATCCTGGCTACGCCTATGAGGCGAGCTCTACTGCGGCAGTTAAGAAAGCTGAATTAAATTTAGCAGTATTTATCGTTGAACATTCCTCTATACTTACAATTGATCATCTCGGTGAAATGGTTAAGCGGTTATCGCCTAATGCTTCCAGAATACAGGGTGGCTTACTTATTTAAAACCGATTTTATTTTAACCCATTGTTCTCAATTTTAACGAATTTGCTTCAGTTGGGAGAACAGTCATGAAGAATTTATTAATGTAAAGTATCATTGAAAATTGATGAATACTACCCTATATAAATCTGACCAAAGTTTGTTTGTCAACAGCTGATTTTTAAAAAAATTATATTCCAATTTTGATATAAGCCTTAAAGCCTTGAATGTTGAACTTTTTTGATGTCTGTTTGTTTAGTTGCACCGTACAAAGTGTACTGCTTTGATCACGTCGGTTTTAAGTCCTGCACTGCGGGCCGAGTTGATTGAAGATGTTCGTAAGAGCGTGTATTTTTCGTTAATTGTTGATGAGTGTACTGACGTGTCAGCACTTTCAAAACATTACTTCATTTGCATTGTCTGCTTTAAGTCTCCCCTTTTCTAATGCTAGCGTTGAACGTGCTTTTTCTGTATTAAATTTGCTGAAGACCAAACTATGAAATCGCTTAGATGTCAAAACTACTGATGCTTTATTACGTCTTCGTTTTTAACTATGTTGGAAGGACGAGAATTGTTGCACCTTTACTGTTACTGATCCAATGCTCAAATTATTTAACACTACAATGTACGGTCGTAGCATTTGTGATGATGATATCGTATGCCTTGATGAATCCTTATCACTTTCTGATGAGGCCTTGCTTAATGTGCAAAATGCGTTTAATGTGATAGATAATTAAGTGCAATAGTTAATTTGAATAAATTTTAGCCACCTTCTTATTTATCAAGTGTATACATTGTTTGTCCGGTTTTGGCCGGAATTTTACTGCGCTCATGTCCGGTTTTGTCCGGTTTTATATGTTAGTATGGCCGGTTGGTCTTTTCAGAGTTGGCAACACTGCTGGTTGGTCTGGTGTTGTTGTCAGGGTTGCCAGGTGCAGGAGAATTCTGCTGAATTCAGGAGAATCTAAAATTTTCAGGAGCAGGAGCAGGAGAATGGGCTTTTCAGGAGAAATTTCAGGAGAAATTGTAAACCTGCAGGAGAATGCAGGAGAATTTTAAAATGTCAGGAGAATTCAGGAGAATCCTGAAAATTCAGGAGAATTCAGGAGAATTTTCAAAACTTAAACAGCAAGTTATAATGATTATCATACATTAACCTTCTTACTGTACTTACTGTACTTAGTTAGTTGTTTCACATTAAGAATTTATTTTGTTCATAGTTAAGACCTACCTAAGTGTTAAGTTATAACTATATCCAAATAAGTTTTGTGCTTCCGTAGTAAATCATTCATTCATTCATTTATTTATTCACTTAATATCACGAAGTGCAGAAATACATAGCTTTACACACCGTCTAATTGTTTTTATCAGTTTCATAGACGTTTGCAAAGCGCCTATAAACATTTTTTTGATATATTTCAAAACGTAAGGATTTGCTTGCTACTGAAGTACATACAATTAGTAATAGTGATCGACCGGGGCCCCGGCCCGGCAATCCCGGCCATTTTGAAGCATCCCCGGCCGGGGCAAGGTTAAAAATGGCCGGGGCCGGGGAAAAATTTAGTGTAATTCGTATTTTCTACAGGCTGTGATACTGACACTTATTTTCATGTATTTTCATTTTCGTTCATTCGTCCTATCCATGTATGTTAATATTTTCTTTTGACTTAGCGAATAAATTATTGTTGTTGTTGTTGTTGTTGTTGTTGTTAATGAGCAAGTGTTAATTTTGAGAACTGTACTGATTAGACCATATGTATACTATGTACTTACTTAGTCTTTGTTATAACTTTGCTACTGTGTATAAATGAGCTTTTAATGAATAAATGTTCAGGAAAATCTGCATGTTTTCGATTCCTCAACTTGACTTATTTAAACTAAATGCTGCTTTTAACTCATTCATTCATAGCTATGGCCAAAACATTTAGAGTTGACAAATACGTTCTATTTCTAGTTGGAAATTGTACTTTTTCAACAAACTATTTCTACAAAAAACACTTTTACATTCAATTGAATGGGAACCGCGTGCTTTGAAACACGTTTCTTGTGTAATTGTTATAAGGACGGAGGTTAATCATAAGCGAATGTAAACTACGCTGCAGAATTGCGTCCGATCCAATAAACTAAGTATGTCTCAAATAGTTTCCTAAGGTCCAGAGTTGAGGGAGGGGTGAGATCCCAAATCGGAGGACCAGAAAATTAAGTGGTGGACTATTATTAGCTGACTCTATTTTGTTGTACGAGCTTCTTGTGCTTGTACAAAGATCTCCGGAAAGGTCTTTGTATGAGCTAACAAATTTTTGTAGCTATATTATATAAATATATTTTTAAACATACACATTTTCGCATACAATCAGTATGTGACAGTGTTTTTTTGTTCAATGTACCTTTGTATATACATGAACAAAGATGGTACTCAAAAGTCTTTCTACATTTTGTGCCAGTGATTTTTTTTGTACACGGTCCGTTTGTGCATGTTCGAAGATGGTCCCCAAAAGTCTTTGTACAGTTTGTACACACAAATTTTTGGTTACTATAATATGGTACAGTAGCGATTTTAGTGTGGTAAAACAGGGTCTTTTGACTTTTGATTGTATATTTTAGCTAATTTCTGGGTTTCTAACGCCAAAAATTACTAAAATTGTCTCAAAACGGCGCAAAGCGCCTAAAAATTTGACATTTTTCCATTCTAAATACAAATTTTGCCATTTTAAAGATATATGGACAGACAATTTTTCATATTGGAGCAAAGCGCCGAAAATTTTTGGAAATTTTACAGATTTTATTTTCCCAAAAATCTTTGTACATGTATATACAAAGATAGTCCTGAAAAGTCTTTGTACATCGGGAAAAATCTTTGGCGAATACAAAAAAAACTGTCTTGTACATGCAAATTTTTGTATACTTTAATATGGTACAGTAACGATTTCAGTGTGGTAGAACAGTTTTTCGACCTTTAGTAGTGTATTTGGCTAATTTTTGGGTTTCTGAATATTTGTCATTTTTCCATTTTTCCATTCTAAGCGCAGTGTTGCTTATTACCAGATTAAATTCGCATATTACAATTTTTGTAATACTTCTGATTTTGTAGTACAAGTTGTTTTAGCTTTCTCAGTCGAGTTTAATGTGTGAATTCCATCAATAGCTCATAAAAATTTCGGCATTTCGCGCCGATCTAATATTATCAACTAAATTCAGGCCGAATTATCACATTTAGAAGCACGGTCTTTTATTGCAAATTCTACCATTTTAAAGATTTTCAGGGGGGTGAGCGGCTGCAAAAATGGAGCCGCTTACCCCTTCCCCTGAAAATGGCCGAGAAATATACATGTGACAGGGGGTTTGGGCCATCCCCCATCCACGCTTTGAAGCCACAAACATCCTTGAAAGTCAGAAAATATTTAACCACCATCCCCCATTTTTTGGCGAAAACCTGCGCTTTTTTGGCTATTTTTTTATTTTTGATCTAGTCGCTAACCCCCTCCTTCTAAAAATGGCGAGGGACCCCTACCCTAGATTTCCAGCTGTTACATGTATACTGAGGGAACCTCATAAAATTTTAAGCGATCACATGCATGTTTTATAGTGATAATTTATCTATTTACTCTAGCTCACATCCTAAAATAATGTATCACTTCGTGAAATTCTAATAGTTAGGTACACTTTTGCCATACTAAAAAATTAAGTTCAAAAAATTCAAAAGGTTTTCACCAAAAATCGTCTGACAGTGACTTGTGTCTTGGACCCTGAGGGGGCTTATACCCCTCCCCCTTATGGGAATGTGTGATGTCTCATTTATTACATCCAATATCTATTGCATCCAATCGCTATAGCAGCAGTAGCAGTAGCAAAGATTCAAATGATATAGAGTGTGCTAATAGCAGCAACATAGACTTGATTGATGATTCAGACAATGAAACACTGGACTAAATTTGTTTCTTGTGACATAAATAGTAATAAAACTTGATATGAAAAGGCGCACCTAGCTTTGCACTTACCATTGACTACTGAATGGAGCAGTTGCTCATTATTACTTTTCCTATGCCCACCCCAAGTATGTGTCATGCAATAATATTTTTCTTGTCTGACCCTGGCCAGCCCCGGCCCCGGCCAAAAAAGTCGCTCCGGTCGATCACTAATTAGTAATAAAGTGTTATTTATTTTTTCAAAAGACATCACAAACAGGGCTCTTTTCAGAAATTTTATATATCGTTAAAAATAAGTTAAGAAATCGCTTATTGTGCCATTCAGTTGATGCTGTGATCACTGTTCGTTATGCTTTATCTTATGGAATTTATCTCTTTCTAGCTTTAAGCCATCAAAACAGATGTTGTTGCGCTTTACGGATTCTATTTACATGACCAAAAATGTAGCTCTTGATGAAGATCAGGAATTTGTTATTGAATGTTTGTCAGCTGTTGATGTTGAATAAAATGTCATACTTCGTGGTGCAGCATTAGTCTTTCATTATTTTTGCATCTGCCTGTATATTGCAGATATGCTCCATGAGCTTTTTGTGAGAGAATTAATGTTCATTATTTATCCTTGAGTGTCCTTAGGATTAACAGGCAAGAGATCAGAATAAAATAGTTGGATGAACCAAGGTAAATTGGCCTGAGCATGCTTGATATGCATGTGTACATACAATTGTAGATCTGCTGTACAACCTTTCCTGCAAAATATGAGCCAGGAGAATTTTCAGGAGAATCAAAATATTTTCAGGAGAATTGCAGGAGAATTTTTCCCCAATTTTACCTCTGTGCAGGAGAATCTGAATTTTGGGACCTGGCAACACTGGTTGTAGTGTAGTTGTGTGATTCGTATTTGAGGCATTCGTGTAGCTCGTTCACATATGTATTAACATAGTCACATTATAAGGACGTATGTGTGCAGTCGGTAAGAAGAAGAAGAAGAAAAAGAAAATTTATTTGGTAAAAGTATTAAAAAATACACATAAAAAGTAGGTAAAAATGCATTGTCAATGTGAACATGATACACAATCTGCCAAAAACAAAGTTATGTGCATAAAGCAACAGATAATGCAATAGTACCAGGGGCGTAAGGCACAATGCTCATAAGGACGCTCCTTAAGATTAACACTAAAATCAATTTCCGAAATCATATTTCTGAAAGCTATTGGGTTATTACAGACGACTGTATTTTGCAGGAGAATGTTCCAAATTTTAGCCACCCTCTTCGCAAAGTCATGTTTTCTACAATCTAAACGTGATTGTTTTATGAACAGTTTCGGAAAAATTTCGTAATTACTGATTTTTCAAAATCTTAAAAAACAGCAATTTTTCGTGTTTCTAATCATCGCGAGCATCGCTAGAAACCCAAAACTGGCCATGGAAACCAGGTTTTCATATGCAAATCAGCCTGATTTGCATAGTATGCAAATTAGGCAAATTTGCATATTACAAACTTAGTTCAGGGCATGTCTTGGGTTCATAGTGCTGCTCCTAATGATAAGAAGCCCAAAAAGCGCTGTTTGAGGCTTCAGATTGGTGTCAGGGAATGATCTAAGCCTAAGCCAAAGATGGGGCAAAAATTGCTTTGCTCGCTCCGCAATTTTCGCCCCATCTGACTCAGGCTTACATCATCCCCTGGCGCCAATTTGAAGGCACATAACTAAGCCTAAGCCTAAGCCAGTGCTAAGCTCAACTTAATGATTAGAAAACATGTTGTTTACACCACTCACTATTCTTCTAATCCTCCAGTTCGTCGGGCCTTTGTCACAATTATCAATTAGCGAAGTGCGATTGGAGCATCAAGATGAGTGCAAATCAGTAGTAGTATAGATTTTGGGGCGCAGATAAAAAAACCAGAACGTTCTAGCTGCTAATCTGTTGAAAATATGATAAAGTTAAGGGGCAGCAGAATTAGTGGTATCAGCCGAAATTGACGAATCCACGGACTTTCTATATGGGTATACTCGAATTCTCAAAGAATGCATGCTCGCAAAAGCACACTCAAACTCGTCCTGACCGTTGGTGCTTTCCGCTTCTTCACTGATACATGTGCCCACCACAGCAATTCCTTACATATTCACTTGTCAGTACGTACACTGAATAAAATTTAACAATGCGCGTGGGAGCTTTGCATCTTCCTTTTATAGGTAATTTTTCCTGTGTTTCTAGAAAATTTGGCGCAAAACATTTTGATTCGCTGGTGACGGATTTCGCAGAAGTCAGTAAAAAAACGAAATTTTGCGCTCTTCCCTACCAATCCCATGACAGCCTCTTCATTATTATCCAATCAGACCGTAGCCCACAGAGAATATAGCAAGTCTTTCGATTTCTGTGATACAGTAATTTTTGTGAATAGATAATTTTCTTGAAGGAAGGTACTTGATCATTTTCGTTAAGGCTTAACTAACAACAGAAATCAGCTTCACCAACAACAGAAATATGAAAAACTAACTTATTTTGTTCGTTTCATGTCTTGCAGCTGTTACATTATATTCTACAGTAAAATGAGTTACACACAGTCTGTTTCATGGAACTTTATACGTCCCACATTAACGTTTATGTACCTACCAATGAAAAACTAACTCATTTTGTTTGTTTCATGTCTTGCAGCTGTTACGTGATATTCTACAGTATAATGAGTTTCACATAGTCTGTTTCATTGAACTTTATATGTCCCATATTAATGTTTACGTACCTATCATAATGTTTATATACCTAACATTTGAACTCCTTTACACTAATGCGGTTCTTGTCATATTCTACAGTATAATGAGTTACAAGGGGTCAAACACATCCGCCTATATCTTTATTATACCAAATAAACTTATCACATGACTAACTGATGCTTCGACATCTATTTATCGATTCAGGATTGCTTCACTCTTTCAGTTGTTCTGCTTCCCCTTTGCTCTGTCATATTTCCATCAGCTTTGCAGCTTGAGCGTTCCGGTTTCTTTTCCTCAGCTCGGTCTTTACTCTTCTTCCTTATTTCATCCACCTCTCACTGCTTCTCCGCTCGCTGTTCGCTGATTCGCCAAACTCAGTTATAACAAAATCCACCCA